>UELX01000180.1:0-109082 GCA_900480035.1 Eupelmus urozonus | reverse complement strand
AAGAGTCAATTTAGGAGCAAAGGCAAGAAAGTGCCGATTCAAAATAAAAGGCAAGAAAGAGCCAATTAAAAGAAAAAGGCAAAAAGGTGCCGATTCGGGAAACTCCTTTTTTCCCTGATTTTAAGTTGATAAAACGTATTACAATATTTTAAAAAAATGAAGAAACAATGAAGAATTTGAATGTCTTAAATGAATTCACACCCGTGGATTCACACCTTAACTTTTAGAGAGTAAACTAACATGAGTATTGCCAATTTAAAATTAGGAAAAAAAAAGAGTTTTCCAAATCGACACCTTTTTGCCTTTTCCTTTGAATTGACTCTTTCTTGCCTTTTATTTTGAATCGGCACTTTCTTGCCTTTGTTTCTAAATTGACTTTTTATTGTGCTGACCCGACGATATACTCATGGGGTTGTGGCCCTGAATTCAAAGGGATGGCATTTTAAAGTCAGATGAACAACCTTTCATCTCTTTGCAAATGTTAATGATTTTTTGTGATAAAGGGGGTGAAAAATTCATCTAGTCTTTTTTCGATTTTCTCTCTATATCTATTGGTAATACAACTAATGATTGCGGAAGGTTATATAAAAACAAGAGGAGAGTGTCTAGGGGGATAAAATAGCGTACGCGAAATGACGCCATCGCGTACGTGAAACGTCTAAGCCAAAAAAAATTAATCCAAAACCAATAACCCATACACCCAATAACCCCCTTTTTATTGCTAACATCTTACTTATATTGACTATTGGGACAAAATAGCGTACGCGAAAAAATATTTTGGTGTGGGGACCGTTTTTTTAAATATCGTAGGCATCTTAAAAGTGAGAAGTGCTGGAGACGGAAATCTGGATGAAATTTTAAATCCCGCTTATTTTTAATTTATTGAGAAGGAATATTGAGTTTACATACTTATAATTAATAAATTATTATAAATATAACTATACCTTGTATATCACCGTTAAATATTTTCGTAATCACTTTTCTTTAAAACTTGAAAAACTTGCCAAAGAAAACAGCAAATGTAATTGACAGCTAATGAACAATATTCTATGTTTTATGAAAATGAAGATAACATGACCTTTTATTTATACAGAATAAGTCTTTTTCTTCCAAATATTAATAGTATAAAACTTGAAACATGCTGCCGGAGAGAGTATGATTGCGTAGACTAACTTGTTTCCTCAAACGTTTACAATAATAAATTGTGTTTACAAGGGAAAACGGTAGTGGTGCTCATAAAAGCGGTTACAACTTTGGTTTCTCTAAATCAAATTTTTTTAAAACTAGTATAATATTAAATATATATCTGAATAAAAAACAGAAAACACATATATGTGTTTATTCTATAGTAATAGATAGAAATGGGCAATTCATCTAATTTTTCTCTACGATAGGAAATCGGAAAATTAAATTATACCTAAGTATACGGTGAGAACATCAAAGAAGACAGCTCATAAAGGCTATATAGCCTCACAAAATTAAACAAAATGAATAACGTACAAATCATCATTCTCTAAACTAAAATACTCCTTAAATTACCCCCTTCCACTCCCCTCTGCTTCAAAAAAATCTATCTGTTCCCTTTCAAACTTATAATTCTTAATAAATTTTGCTACTTCGTTTAAATATGAAATTTATTGATTGAGGCTCACTAAAACGGTTGGAAACGATAAGCGTGATCTCTACCTTATTTTCTTACCGTCATATAATTCGCTATAATTATATTTACCCTACTGCATCTCTGCTATTTACTAATACCGACATATAGCAGCCTCGCTCGCTTTGAAATACTTACGAGCCGCCGATAACTGCGATCCCTCCCTGTCCAATCTACCACAGATGTCGCCACGCAAGCGATTCCCGCGCGATTTCCAGTTTGACAACCTCGTGGCTCGCACACCGGCGGCCCGCGCGCGCTTCCATGGCGATAACGGCTTTGTTTACCTTTACTTCCCGTGTCTCGAGTCAAACCAACGCGTTGCCCTCCAACGCATCTAACCACCTTCCGCGATGGAACAACCTTGCGACGACGACCTCTACGAGGATGCGACCTCGGACAAGGGCTCGGAGATCGGGCCGCCACCGTTGGGCGAGCCCGAGCCGGTCATCGAGCTCGAGGCCGACGACATCGGCCGGACCTCGGAGATCGACCACGAGAAGCTCGAGCGCATTCGGCGTCGTCTGGGATTGATCAGGCTCAGCTGGCCGGAGCCCGAGCCGAGCAGCGACGACGAGCAGCTGCCGCCCGAGAGCTACTCGACCCTGAGCGGCATCGAGAAGGCCCTGCTTTGGCACGCCGAGAACTTCCGCAGGCAGTTCCGGGCGCTCTATCCGACCCGCAAGCCCCTGCTGCTTACCTGCGCGAACGAGTGCGGCGTCCAGGTATAAACACTTGTGTATACGTGAGGCTCGTCGAGATGCGTTTTCTGTTTTTGTTGGTGAGGAAATAGAATTTGGTGCGGGGTTCGAGAGGCTCGCCTACCCCGTTACGAGGTCGGCTGTCTGAGAATTGACTGTCAAGGTTTGTAGGTTATGTAATCGAGCCGAGCGAGACTTTTTATAGTTGAACTTGAATCTTCGGCTTCGAGCGATTTTAATCGTTGAGCGAGTGGCGTTACTCTCGTGTGATGCTTATGGGGAAGAAAGTGCAAGGTCAAGGTGCGCACTGCCTGTTTTAGAGATGAATGAGTTATCGTTTGTTGACGCGCCACTGTAATTCTGTTTGCTGCAAGTGTATTCTGTGTTTTTGTTTTCATTCATTATTACGACGATTATTTAAATGCTAGTTTGTAAAATAATTAATTATAATAAGTTTTCGTAATTAATAAATTTAGATTAAAAAAAATAGAAATAAAAACAACTTTTGATGCTTTGAAAAATTCAAGTTTTTAATAAGCAATTAATTTCCAGTATCATAATTATTAAGTAACTGTATTAAGGTAATAAAGTTTCATTAAGAATGAATAAATTTGTGAATGAAGTTGGAATTTATCAAGTAATTATAAATTAATAAAGTACTTTAATTGAATGAGTTTTTAATGATATGCTTACACTTTCAATATTAATAATATACTAAAGCTTTTATCTAAAATTAAAAATCGTAGGATAATGAAATACAAGTGAAATTGGGATAAATTGGGTGTAAAAGCAGGTAATTAACAGGTTTTGAAAAAGCAAAGAAATAATGCACAGAAATGTTTTATTTTCGATATCGTATTTTTTTATTCTCGGTGTATTTTTCGATAAATACTTTCGACTTTCACATAGTACAAAGGCGCTCTTTATATATAAAAGAATCGGAACATAAATAATGTCGCTACCGACGTAATTACCATTAAAATCTGCGCGTTTCAATTTACTATATTCATAATGCGAAGGTAACAATTATAGGAATGGTTTTACACTCTCGTTTTAATATTACTTCATCATAATTTTTTTTTTTTTTGTTGTCAATCCTTTTATTTCTTAATTCACAAACTCTTTCTCGCTTGTCACATTCGCCAGTGTTTATTTTTTATCTTTTTAAACTCTTGTTGCTGCTACTGCATCTTCATCGGTGGTTCGTCCAGTTTTTCAAGGGACAGAGAATGAGAGAAAGAACTGCGACACATTCAGCCTGAAGTAGAAAGGAGAGCGAAAAAGAGAAGGAGTCAAAGCGGCGGCGCACCGCACTTTGACCCAATTTTTCTCTCGCTCGCACAACCCCTACAATGGCGATAAAAAGAGAGAGAGGGAGAGAGAAAAACTTCTCCCTCTCGTCACTTTCGCTTTCCCGCTGTCTCTTTCCGCTCTCCTTGTGTATATACGAAACTTGCGATTTTGCTTTCCCAGCGAGTTTCCCCTCTATTCTTTCTCTCCTTCTCTCTCCCTTTACGAGTCTAAATAATAAAAATAAACTTCGCTATACATTTACATTCGTGCATGCCTTTTTATCATTTTAACTCGCTCATTTAATTCAGCATTCAGAGACGCAAATCTACAATTACAAGGGTATCGGCTTTTTTTTTTCACAGTCTTATTTACAAAAAGAAGAAGATTGAAGAGGAAAAAACTTACGGAGAAAAGAAGAAACGCTTTGGTTTTTCATCTCGCTTGTTATACAACTTATCCTCCTTTTTATCATTAATCTTTTTTTTTTTTTTCAGTATTTTGCAAAGCGCTCACAGGCGCTCGGTTCTTTGCAATCGGCGCGCGCGAATGCAGCTCTCCTCGGGGGATAAGGATCGATTTTTAACGATCGTCTGCGATCGAGATCAATTATCAGCTTCTTATTTTGCACCCACCCGCTTTCACTATCTTTTCTTAGTCGCCTTTTTCAACTTTTATGCTCGTCATGCGAAAGTCGAATACATATAACTCTTATTCGTCTCTTTCTCCCGTCACATCCTTTTTTTTTTTTACTTCTTTTTATTTTAATATAAATATTTACAAGTCACATAAATTTTTTCAAGATCTCAACAATTTACAAACTGCACGTAGACTTTTTGTCACCTCTTTATTATTCATTTAAGTAGCGAGTGCCGAAGAGCTTGCTTTTTCCGCGTTTATTCATTCATCCGCGTCTACGCGCCTTTGCCGCCTATATACGTACATAATATATTTATATATATATAAGATCCATATTCACCCACGAGCTGCATTCGCGTGCACGATTTTTTTTTTCATCGCGGCGAGAGTCCTCCGATTGTACACATACGAATAATTAATAGTAATCGCCGAGAAAAAAAATGTTCCGAACTAGCGTCGATCCCGCTGTCGAGCGTCTTTTCAGGAAAAAAAAAATAACTAATAATAAACGTAATAATAATAATAATTATAATAATAATAAAAAAAGAGTCTATGTACAAAAAAAGAAATTATACAATTACGATAAAGGAGTAGTTCTCGAAAAACTAGAGAGCGAGCGCTCGTACATTTCCAAATGCGCTTTCTTCTTGCAGAAGTTCGTGTCTACGTCCATCAGGCGCACGCTGCTGCCGTACTCGGAGCTGAGCACGTGGCGGGGCTGCGCCAGCTTCGTCAAAGACTTCCTGGCCTACGCGCCGCCCACCGAGCCCCTCATTCTGGTGAGTCCACGCTTTCTCTCCTTTCATTCCTTATTTTCTTTTTTTTACAATACATTTTTCGCACCGATACATTAAGACAACAAAAAAAAGGCTTCGATCAACGAATCAACGCTCTCTCGATCGATAAAGCTCCTATCGTGGAATACAAGCGGCGATCCAAGCCTTTTTTTATCTCGCTCTACATATTTGGCAACTTTACAAAAACGACGATCGTTTTTCGCCTCTCTGCGCGACACATCGCGTTTTAACGGAAGAGCGAGCGGCTCTAATTGCCGCGCTCGCGCGCGCGCGCGCCTCCCCCTTTAAACGCGCGTGCGTGCGTGCGTACCGTTGCCCGCTCCCTTTTTTTTTTTCATTCTTCCCCTTGCCTGTATACCCCCTCCGCTCTCGGGCGCGCACGTGTTTGACTTTATGGCGCTCGGTTGCGCGCGCGCGCGCCAGCTCGTCTTCGCGAAGGGGGGAAGGAGGACGGAGAGAAAACCGGTTTCGGAGCGATACGGCGCGCAGACGGAAGAGGAAAGCAAAAATTCGGAAACGGTACGGACGCGCTGCGGGAATGTGTGTATTTCGCTATCGTTTTGTTTTCTCTTTATCTTTTTGTTCGACGGGGGTTTCGTAAGCTCTTTTTCTTGGTTGACGTGAAAATCTGGCGAACGGCGCTGGGGTTTGGGAATTGCTTTGTTTTGTACGAGGGTGGAGAGAGCTTTTACCGTGGCTTTGGTTCGTTAAAATGGCTGAGAGCCGGTCGGTTCAAATTAGTTGTTATTTTATTAATTAAAGAAATGGTTTAAAATGGTAAAGGACGAGTACCGCCGGGATGAAGTGGCGAGTAATCAAGTCAAAGCTAGCAAGTAAAAGCCGTCTCCGTTTGAAACGCAAGGTAAACTTAATACATCGTGGCGCGCCGTCGCAGCGGTGTAATATTCTAGCTAAAACGCCAGGCGAAAAAACAAAAGAGTCGAGAACAAAAAAGAGAAAAAAACGTTTGAGAAAAAGAATGAAAAGGTGGAAGAAAAATAAAAAGGAAGAGCCGGGGGTAAAAAACGGGCGCTCGCTCGGAGAGAGTCTGAAATCTCGAATAGCCTTCGTCAAGGTCGGCCGTATATTTCTCTCTGCCAGCCACGAGCGCTCCCCTTAGAGCGGGATATAGTTACGGTTGTTTTTTCTCTCTCTCTCCCGCGTTTGTCCTGTTACTTCTCTCCACTTACAGCAACTTTTTTTTCTCTTTTCTTTTAACCACCGCCTTTTTCCTTCTTATTTCACTTACTCTCTCCCTCCGCGATGATGAATCTCTACTTAGCGATGACTTAAGGTTCTGACTTGCGGAAAAATCGCTTAACCATACATAACTTAGCTATTTACGACTTTTGGTATCTTTCTTATGTACAAAGCGCGCGCCCGCGCTCTCTTTCTCTCTCTCTCTCTCGCTTGTCCCGGAGGAGCCAGTGCAGCGCCGACGGGGGTGCCGAATAACAGAGACAGCCAGCGAGCGCGCGACCTACATTTTCACCCGCAGTTCACGCGCATGCTCGTCTCTGTCTCTATAACGTTTCCCCCCCTCGTCCGCTCGTATCTCTTTCTCTCTTCGTAGGAGGTATATACGCACACACGATTCTCTCTCTCTCTCTCTCTCTGTCCTTTAGAGCACGGCGCGCAAAATGAATCGTGTAAACACACGCACACGCACGAGGGAGGCGAGGCGCGCTCGCGCGCTGCTAGAGCGGGAAAATTTGAAAAACACACGCCGGATAATCACGACTAAACGAACGAAACGTTTACAATATTAGGTAAAATCGCGCACGACTACACCGTAATAAATATTACGACAGAGGGGGCCTGACTCGGGCGACGCGAGGCTTCGGAGAGGGCAGCTCTACGGCGAGAGAAAGAGGAGAAAAAAAAAACACAGAAATAAATACAATGGCAACTGAAATAATTGTCCATGCCGAGTGAAGCCTCTCTCCGAGCTCGCTCCCGCCCCTGTACATTAAAATTACGTATATATGCACTCCTCGTCCCTCCGCTACTTTGTTATTTTTCATTAAACATCGATCACAGCACCGTTTTGAGAGGGGTTTTGTCGTGGGGAGGGGGAGTGTTGGAGAGGTATATCAGACTCGCGTACAGGAGTACTAATAATTATAGTCGCGCGTTCATGCGTGTATGTGTGTGTCTGTGTGCGGGTGCGCTTATTAAAACGTGCGAAGGTCGTTTACTTCCTGCTCTGCTTGGCGTGCGTGTAGGGCAGCTTGCTGCTCTTGAGGCTGTCGAGCAGGTACTTGAACTGGATGAGCTGGACCCTGGTGACCGAGGGGTCGCTGCACTTCTCCAGCCACTTGAAGAACGTCTCGCCGTGCTCGATCGCCTCGTCGAGGGTCAGCGTCGGGCCTTCCTCTTCCTGCTGCTGCTGCTCTTCGGTGCTGCTGGTCTTCTCCTCGGTGCTGCTGCTCTTGTTCTCGGCGTCGACGCTGAGGTTCAGGCTCCTCTTCACGTTGTCGTTGTTGTTGAGCACGTTATCCAAAACCGCCTTGCTCTTGCTGGGCGACTTTTTCGAGCCGTTGTTCGTCGTCGAGTGCGGCTGGGCCAGGGGGTCGGGCATCAGGTTGGGAAAGGTGCACTGTTTGTACCACTGCCAGAACCAGGAGCCGTCGACGCCGCCCGTCGGGTTGAAGGCCGTCTGGCCAAACTGTTGCTGGAGCAGCCAGAGCCAGAGCGCGTCGTCGCTGCTCTTTCGTGAGCTGCTGCTGCCGTTGTCCTTGCGCGAGCTACTCCCCAGGCTGCTTCTGCCCGAGGTGCTGTGTGCCTGCTGGAGGTTGATCGAGCCATTGTGATGCTGCTGCTGGGGCTCGCCGGTTTTTCTCGGCGAGGCCGGTACCGGCGTCGAGGGCGCCTCGGCCGCAGCCGGCAGGCTCTTCCTCGACTTGCTCACCGCGTCGAGCTGGGTCGTCGGCGCGATCGCCGATATGTGCGAGCTGGACGAGCGCTTGTGGCTGTTGCTGCCGCCGCTGTTCTTCGTGTACTGCAGGCCGTTCTCCACGAGGTTGACGGGCTGGGCCGTCGTGCCGCTGCCGGCGAACTGCGAGGAGGCCAGGGCGCCGCTGCCCGAGAGACCGAGCAGGTTTTTGGTGAGGCTCGCCGAGTTCTGGACGCTCGACAGCAGGCCCAGCTGCTGCAGGAGAATCGAGCTGTTCTCCGACCTGACGCCGCTGGCCACCAAACTGTTGATGATGCTGTTCATGTAGTCGACCTGGGCCGTCGACTTTTTGTGCCCCTCGAGCTTGACGGTGTCGCTGTCGCCGTTGTCGAGGCCGCTCAGGCCCGCGAGCGGGTCCAGCTTTATCTTCTTGGCACTTGGTCCGCCCACCGCCTCGTCCTCGCTCGACAGATTTGAAGCACCGAGTCCCAGTGCATTGGCACCCGACGATGATGCAGGCGAGTGCGCCTCGCTGTCGGGCGTCGACGAGTTCCTGGCCATGCCGCGGATCTTGTGCTCGGACTTGCACCAGCCCCGGAGCGTGGACTCGGGGACGCCGATGTCGCGGGCGACCGAGGCCTTGCTCTCGCCCTCGTGGACCCTCTGGATGGCGTCCATCTTCTCGGAGGCGGACAGGGCGCGCAGGGGCCGCTTGCCCGGCCGTGCCGACTCGCCGCGCATGCTGGCGAGCAGCTGCTCCTGGGCCGCGGCTTCCTCCCTGAGTAGGCGCTCCTCGAAAGCGGCCGCCGTCGTAGCGGCGCTCTCCAGTGCCAGGTCAGTCACTGCCAGCGCCGTCTTGGACCGGTGCGTGAGGCGGCCTGCGCTCAGGCTCACCCGATCCAGGTAGTAATCCTCCAACTCACTGACTGCCACACTTGCTACAACTATCGTCGCACTTTTTCTTTCAATGCCGAACTTTTGCCGAACTCTCGAAGCTACTCCGAGTAAGCTACGTGTATATTATTATGTCTCAGCCACACGCGGTCACTTTCTCTTTTTCTCGCTCTCTGTTTACATGTGCGTAGGCACCACTGTCGACTTGAGTATCATGAGACTTGCTCTAACCGACTCGACTCGATGAATGACCGAGAATGCAAGAGGAGAGAACTGCTCTCTTGGAGTAGTCGGTGTTGCTCCACCGGCTGCCGGGCACTTTCTGACTGCTGGCCGTGCGCGCGCGCTCGGCACACTCTCTCTCTCGTGTGCGGGGGCTCCGAGGCGCCGAGGAGGGGGGGTAGGGGGGGCTCCGCGCCGCAGCGCTCCGGCTGACTCTAGAGGTGCTGCCGCCAGGCGGCCGCTGCTCGGAAGCCTCTGGTGGAGTAGTTGTACGCGCCGCTGGAATAGCACATGCGCTCCCGAGCGAGCGGGAGAGAGAGGGAGAGTAATAAAGAACTTTTTTATGAATGAAACACACAACTCGCCCCCCACACACAGAGAGAGGTGTACTACTGCTCCGGCAACCCCCACTTCTGCTCTCTCGCACTCCCGACTTTTCTTTCCCTCAGCTGGCTGCAGTCGTACGTGCGTCTCTACAGGTATATATCTATGTATGCGAGTGTATATATGTGTAGAGGAGCGGAAAGCCGAGAGATAGACAGAGTAGTAGCTGTATAGTAGCGCAAGAGGAGCAGAGAGCGGCCCGGGGGGGAGGGCGCAGCCAATCGGAGCCGCGCGCGGGAAACAATATTATTGCGCCGACCACGAGGTTTCCAAGACGGCGGCGGCGCGCCACACACCGGCGTTTCTTCTATTTATCCTGGCCGCGCGCGGGGGCCACTTTCGCTTCTCTGGCGGCCTTGATCTTGACGGATGAACGGCCGATTCGATTCCACTCCTGATGCGTATGATGCAGACACGCGCGGGAAAGCTTCCCTTATTATTCTCGGGATTTCCGAGCTGCCGCCGCCGCCGCCGCCGGCTGCGTCACGCGCGCCTTGTTATTTAGCGCTGCGTTTATTATCGGCGAGCTGCTGGCGTGCAAAAAAAGGCCGCCGCTCGCACTTATCGCGCTCTTTGGCTCGTCCCGTGCTCGCGCGGCGCGACCGACCAAGCCGCGTATATATATATATCTATATACGTGTATCGTCGCTTCGTCGTAAGCTGCTTCTGCGTGTGTGAGTCGCGTATTGAGCAACGCGGGAGCCGCCGGCTGCGAGCTTCGGAGGTGCGATTCGCGCGCGCAAGTGTGTGTGTGTCGCGATCGCGAGACTTAGCACACAGACACGCGGCACCGAGATGCGACGAAGCTGATTTGTCCTTCAGCCGCGGCGATTATTATTATTTCTCCTCGGGCACCGAGCTACTTCTCTCGCTCTTCCGTTGAAGAAATCTTGAATTGCGCTCGAACTCTTTTTAAATCTCCGAGCACTGGTCCTCCTCCGTATTATGCTTAAATTCACGTTCTCTCGGCGAAAAGCAGCGCGCGCTGTATCGCTTATACGTGTCTCTTCCGCGTAAATATCAATTCTCTCGCACACTTGGCTGCATGCGTGCACGTTCTCCTCTCTGCTCTTGTATATACACACGAGAGCTGCTTGACTGCGAAAAAAAATGCGAAAACGAGCGCGACGATGCTCCCGCGACGAGTCGCGACGCTCAACTGCCGCGGTGGACGCCGGCTTTCCGCGGACTCGCGCGCGCGACGCTGCCGCCCCCCTCCCGCTGAGCGCGCGCGCGCGTATAGGCCTCCCCCTCGCTCTCCTCCTCTCCGCGAGCCTCGCCTGCACCCTGCGGCTCGCGCTCTTCCGGCGAGCTGCGGCTATATGCGCTGCTCTCTGTGCCCCCCTTTCCTCCTCGTGCCTTGAGAGTAGGTGTGTGTGTGTGTGTGTGTGCGGAGAGGAGATATAGCTTCGCGAGTAGCTGTGCCTTAATGTCGAAGGCGAGCGCGGGGGATTAGACGGAGGGTTGGAGCTGCAGGTTGATGGGTTTTCGAGGTTAGGTGAAAGAAGTGAGCGGGAAGAGTTGGTTTTCGAGTTGATGCAAGGGTTACGTAAGTTGACTTTGGCTTATCTCTATTTAGTAAATTTGGATGACTAACACGATGATACATCAACTCTATATATATATATGATAGTGAAAAAACATTTAAATCTCTGCAACCGCACATCTATCGGTAAACCATTCCTCGTCGTCCCCACGCAGCGCGGAGCATTAGAATCGAGACGCCAATGACAAGCATCGCAAATCGGTTACCCAACAATACGGCTCTCTCGCGACAGCCAATGCAATCCAAGAAGGCTCGCAGCATCTGCCTACTCGCAGCTTGCGCGCTGCTCCTGTCCGTTGCTCTGTCTCTCTAAAAACTCACCTTCCCTTTTCCCTCCGCTCTCATCTAGCCTCTACCATATAGCTCACAAACTCACACACGCATGCACTCACACAGCTATATACCCG
Source organism: Eupelmus urozonus (assembly GCA_900480035.1). Classification (NCBI taxonomy): domain Eukaryota; kingdom Metazoa; phylum Arthropoda; class Insecta; order Hymenoptera; family Eupelmidae; genus Eupelmus; species Eupelmus urozonus. The sequence goes on along the minus strand of UELX01000180.1, from coordinate 97,649 downwards.
CACCCAATCCGGCCTGTATTTTTCGTCCCGCGCGCAGAAAGTAATCCGCGCGCGCGCGGCTCTCTTCTTTTTTTATCAACCTCGGCGGCTCGCTCGTTCTTTTTTTTCTCTCTATTTCGGCAGAGCGACGAGCTCGTCGCGCGCGGCTCGAATTAAAAAGGACGCGCGAGCGCGGGCCGGATAGATAGGTAGAGCGCGCAAAAAAAACCGAGAGAACGCGCCGAGGAAAGTACGACGGACGAGAGGTATTAGGGAGCGGTGACTCAGAAAGAGAGAGAGAATGGACTGACTGCTGGGATGACGGCATTGTTGTCGGCCGCTGCGTGCGGGCCATTTTCCAGCGCGCGCTTTGCCAGCCGCTATACGCGTTGTTTATTTACAAGCTGGCCGACTAATCGCGACGAATTCGCGGAGTTTCGAAAAAAAAAAAAGTAAAGGTCGATATCACGCTGCAGAATCTCCGCTCTAGATCAAGCGGGCAGTCGTACGTTATGCGCGTGGTGGTATGTATACGCAGGGAGAGACGGAAAAGCCAGTGCGAGCGCGCGCGGGGATAATAATAACAAAACGAACAGCTGATTCTCCGACGAGCAGCCGACGAGGGGAGGACTTTCCCTCTCTCTGGTGTATCTCGATCTATGCGCGAGCGCGCAAGCGCGATCGACCGAGCGCGTACTCTACATATTTCAAGCTGCTGTGATGCTATGAGCGCGCGTGTGTATATACATACGTATTTGCCGGCGGCCCCGCAAGATTAGCCAGTTAACGCGGGCAATGAGAGGAGGGTCTTTTTAGCCTTTTGATATGCCGGGATTTGGGGATTTTTGGAGCGGAGGAAAGTTGGACGTGGGTATAATTACGCGTCGTTCGGGTACGGATTACTCCGCAAGGTTATTGCATTTTAAAGGCGATTTTTAATTGGAGCGAGTCTTTTGAGCGTTACGTCAACAGGCGTTGTCAAGAAGGCAAATCTCGTATTCCCGGTAGGCGCAATCAAATAAAAATAGCCGCACAGTCTCGTATCTCCAGTGCAGCCAGCGCACGCTTCTCTTATCAGCCTCTTTTCTCTCTCTCTAACCGCTAGCGCGCAGGCAGTTACTCCAAAGCATCCAATAAATCTCAATAATAAATCATCCCCTCGCTACTAGAAAAAAAAGAAAGCCAAGACTGCCGGGAAAAATCTCTCACGATCGGAACGCCTTGTTTTTTTTTTCGCGCTCCTGCGCGCGCGTGAGTCACCTTCAGCGCTCTTCGGCCTCCTGCGTATACATCCAATGCCGCGTCTACCTAAGCGCACGCACGCCGAGAAAAGCCGTTTTCCCTCTCTCTCTCGGCGGCCTTTTCCTTCGTTATACGCGAGAGAGAGAGCGGCGGGGCCGGGAAAAGTAATCCGCCGAAAGTTTCGTGCACGCGCGCCGCCGCCGGGGAAAAGAAAGAAGCCAGCATGCGAGAAGGGACGGGACGAGAGAGCGAGAGCAAGGACGCGAGGAAAATTAGGGACGGGTGGGAGAGAGAGAGAATGGGGGGGAAAGGAACGCCGCGTCGGCTTTTGGAATTTAGCGGGAAAAAGGACGCGACGCGCGGAGGGAGGGAGAGGAGCGAAGGTCTGACCGTGCGAAAGTTCGGGAAGACGCGCGCTCGTCATCAATTATTAAACTGCGCGAGTAGCGAGCTCTGGGGGCTGATGCTGATTGCGCCAGATGGCGCCGAGGCCAAGGAGCGTGGATGGAGTCAGGGGTTATTTACATTTTTTGAGCCTGGCCTGTCGCGTGGTTTCTTGGCGGGGTGGATGGGTAGAGGTGCACTTGGAGAGATGAGTCTCGTGGACTTGCTAATGATTTTTTCATTTGCGCTTTTGTTTTAAGGGTGCTGGGATGATTGGTTATGTGAGTGGGTTTGGTTGTTATCGATTCTGTGGTTTTTCGGAGTGGCTGTACTTGATTGAATTTATTTGTGTTTTTCGAAGTGGAGATCATATCGTTTATGAGAGGGTTTTAGGGACTTTCTTTTATATCGAATTCATATAGAGTTATCGATTGTTATTTAATAGAGATATATTGCACTAACTCTGAATGGATAGCTCCATTTTATAGGACAATCATTTCCCAAACTTTTTTCTTCAAATCCACTGTTATTTAATACTAAATAAATTAAACGTGTTTTCTTAGTTACATAAGTTTGAATATAAAACGCTTGATTTTACGAATTCTTAGAAAAAATTGACTCATCTAGTTGCGTCGACAAGTCACACATAATACGACAGGTATACCAGAATGAAATACATATTAAAATAATTAAAAGAGAATGCTTTCACAACCAATTAATATTTGTTGATTTCTTTTATTTTGTGACAATTTTGTTATTATTTATACGAAATGAATAATGAAAAGAAAAAGGACGAATAAGTTCATTTCTAATCCAGTTTCGGAACTTTTAGTATATAACTCTAAAAACTAAAAAAAAAGTATATTTTAACGTTATGGCATTATTACATTCAAATTTGCATACTGAATTATATATAACTTTTATGAGTTTCAACTAGTTTCTTTTCATCTCGGGTGCATCTTTAATTATTAAAACATCAAAAATGTTCTCAAAAATTTAAAAAATGGAATTAAGTAATTATTTTTGGAAACCATAAAATTTGACTATAAATTGGATTTATCGGATTTTTAAGAGTTAAGTAATTTTTTTGGTTAATCAGTATCTTAATAACACATTGACTAATTTTTAAATAACTATTAAATAAAATATAATTTATAATAAGAAACACTGTAAAATTATTTTCGCCATTTTCAATATAAATTAATAGTATAAATTAAAAAACATTAGAATTTCGTGTTAGAATGAATATCGGATCATTTATTGATTTCTGATCAACATATTTTAACACAAATATATTTGACACGAACATTTTTTAATAATACAAGGTGTATAATATTTGATTACATAATAATTGAATTTAACATATGAGGATTTCGTCCAAACTACACTTTTATATATGTAGAATTTTGACACACAAATTCACTATATTTGAGTTAAATAACACAAGAACGCAAGAAAATTTATAAAAGAGGAAATTGCAATTATGATGTTGAATGTTTTTATCAATGTCCATATCAAAGATTATTTACAATACTATTAATATTACAGTACGGTTTAATAAATATGAAAATATCAATCAAGTCTTTAATCTAAAATATATGAAATAAAGCATCGGTTTTAAAACCCATTAAATAATGTGCTCTCAATTTTCACAATTGATTCGATTATAAGAGTATGAATTACAGCTTTCCTTAAAATATAAAAACTACCATTTTCATTATTAAATCGAAGTTTGCCTCGCTTAATCGAAATACTTTTTGGACTTTGAAATTGGATTATTATTCAATGCTCTTGTTTATTGGCATTCGATATCGAAATTAAGAACGTATCGTTTTTTGCACTTTTCAGTTCTATTGCGGTAGATGTGCATTCAGAATTTAATTCTCCCTCTCTCGCAGTTTTATTTTCTATTTTTCATTTCACGAATCTGTCGATCAGCGGATTTGCCTCAAATTAAGGTTATATCGACGATAAAAATTTCATTTGTCCGGCGCACGCCTCCTACATACAGAAATTAACGCAGAATAAATGTTTAATCACATTAAAATAGATCCTTTATTATTATATATGCGCGGCTTCGCCCCTCAGTCGACGAGAAAACGATAAATACACATTTGGAGCATCGCCCCTCGCAGCTCCAAATTACTTAATAATCGCTCAATAATAACAACGCCAATGGAAATAGCATCACCCTCGAGAGCCCAAGCGATCATCGTCGATTAGCGAACCGTCTCTTTTCATATTTAATATGCGCATATATACATAGGCGTATAGGCCGCGGATCCTTAGCGCTATGGAGGAGATTTATTTTTCAATTTCGCTGCCGGAGTGTATTACAATTGGAAACTCGATATCGCTTTTGAGACTGTAAGAGAAAACAAACGAGGGTGAAAAAACAAGTCGCGGAGGAGGGAGCGGAGAGAAAGATAAAAAAGAAGCCCGATCGGTCGAGCGCGAGCGCGATGATTCCTAAGGGGTTGCCGGCGCGCCTTATACAAAAGGCGAGGGAGGACAGGCAATATAAAAGAAATTGATTTTTTTTTCTGCTCTCGCTCACGGGCGTAACTTTGCTTCTTTGTTTACATATTGTATCAGACGTTTCTTGGCGAGTTTCGAAAATTAGTATTCAAAATTAGATTAACTTTGTTATCCCTTTCTAATTAGCCGGAATAAAACTCGCTGGAAATTAAGCCGGGTCTCGCAGAGCGAGAAACAATCTAATCGTCGCGAAACACAAGTTCAAAGGCGTCCTCCTCGTCATCGGGTCTCCATTTATAATTAAAACTCGACGCCTAATAATTCAAATCAGCGACAAAGGTCTGACGCGCAGAAATTCCAATTAAGTCCTCTCTCCGGCAAAATCCATCCTTTCGCTTCTTCGCTCAGCAGCGTCCGATTCAAAAGAGCGCGCGGGACCACCTCGCTTGTGGAGAAGCCACTCCGTGCCACAACAAAATTACGTAATAGCCAGAGAATGAAGAATGCGAAGCCTTCTCTTTCCTCGGACTTTCGAACCCTTTTCTCTTTCCCCTTGGCAGGCGCGCGCTTAGCGAGCCAAGCCCAAGATTTAGCCTAATAAGAAATGCTCGGCGAGAGAGAGAGAGACGGACTTGACCGTTGCTCGGCGGGGCGATTTTAACGAGCGGCCGTAAACATTGTTGCGAGGCGCAAAATTGATAATGAGAAAGAGAGAGAGCGGGATTTAGAGATTGTCGGTTTATCGAATAAAGCGCCGGCTTGTTCCGCAGTACAGTTTCATCGAGTTTCCCTCTCGCTCTCACTCGTGTTTATGGATGCGGTTAGGGGGAGCTTCGCTTGTTATTCTTGCTAATAGCGGGTTTCGGTTTCAATGCTAACGCGCGCAAGCTGCCTCCGTCCTTCTCTCACTCTCTTACTCTACTCTGCTATGTACTCCACGTTGACGCGCATGAGTAACCGTACGTAACGAGCTGTACGGGTGATTTCGCTGGGCGTTCTTAATCTCCGCCCCCAGCTATCGGGATCTATACAATAAAATTCTCGGAATCATGTATGTAGGTGGAGGGAAAATTCGGCGGGGGGTGTGTACGCTGCATTGTCCAGAAATTGGTGAGGTTAATCTTCACTCTTGCAGTAACTTTCACCCAGCGCTGTTAATTACCGAGAATCGCCGAGAATTTGAGCTATACGCTGCGAATGAAAAGCTTTGCTAAAGTTCAAAACGATATTTTCTCGCAACATTTTTCCAGCCCGCCTCGACACTGAATCTAGCGCGCGCGCGTATATACATATAGGTACATATCGATTGGCGCGAGAGAGGCGAAGACAGAGGGAAGCGAGATAAAGAAAGAGAGAAATTACCCGCGCTGTATAAAATCACCTGTTACGCCGATGATGATACCGGGACCGAGCGAGTGTTTGCTTTGTCGGATTTTACGAGTACTCGACGAGAAGAGGAGCAGGAGAGAAAGAGAGATAGACAGAGAGAGCCGCTTTATTTAAAGAGCCTTTATGTATACGGGCTATTAAAGAGTTGTTTAAGCGCGGAGAGAGGCCCATTCGGCTAACTTTATTTTAATTTCCGAGCCCCAAGTGCTGCTGATTGTTTGCCTCCTGTAGCCGCTCTGCCGGAAGTATTTTCCAAGTGCGAGCTCATCTGCGAACGATTAAGAAAGTATATCTCGATTGGATTATAGTTTTTTTGCCTGGCGCTGTCATAATATTTGGCTTTAGCTTCTTTCTATAGTGCGCGTTTGTTTTCGAGCGCTAATGTTTTTGTCGAGCTTTATTTTTCTCGATGTATATCGGAACAAATTGATACGCATCGGTAGATATTCTAAATACATCGATCCGTCGCTGTATAATGTATAGATTTTTTAAAAGTCGATAAGCGCTCTCGATAAAGCTTTTTTAATCAAAGCATTGCGCAATCTATAATTAACAAAGTAATTACGTTTTCACGCGATCCGCGCTTGCACTGACCTACACTATAGCGGAATTCGCTGTCTTATCTGCAGATACAAATTTGCATTCGCTTTTAGACTTTAATTTGAAATCAATCTGTCGAGCGCCACGGCACTAGCCGCGCTAGCCGTAAATCACTTGAATCGCGAAAAAACAAAGCGATAAACGCGCTATCTCGAGTGCTCATAACGCTCGGCGCGAAAAAAGCCTATGTAATAGTTGCATTAGCCTCTAAAAAGCAATTATTTAATTAAAAGTATCGTTAACCACTCAATAAAACACGCGCAATCTCCCAGCGCAAACAATCGAAAAAAGCATACGCTAATCTAACGCTCCCACATCCTCGCCTCTTCAAATATCCATAAAACGCAAGCTCGCTCCGGTATACAGCGAGCTCGGGCCCGTCATCGAAAAGAGCCACTTATACAATAAATTATCGCGCTCGGACGTTTATAAAAACACGCTCGCTCGATTCCCAGCCTTTACCCGCGCCTTTCGTTATAATCTGCAAACATTACGCAACGTCGCTCCGAAAAAAAAGCCATCGCTATACGCGCTCCCAGCGGCAAAAAGTCCCGATCACTATACTTTCCTACCGAAATCCCGCGTCTGAAAAAAAAAAAAGAACGCCGCGAGGTCGGGGCGCACACGTACGCACACGTATATATCCCCGAGCGGCGAGCGGGCGCGTAATTGACGCAGGAAGCTTAATCGAGCGGCGAATTCAGCGGAGCGAGCGCGAGGGCGAGCGCAAAAAGTCGCGAGCTCCGGCTATTGCGTCAGCCGAGAGAGAGACTATATCTGCGCGCGCGCGCCTCGCGAGAGAGCCGGCCTTTTCTTTTTTATCTTGCCCGCGCGCGACGCGTATTTTGCTCGCGGATTCCGTTTTTTTTTTCTTTTTTATTGCGCCGAGCCTCGCTTCGGCTGGATTGCTTTTTTTTGCCTCGCTGCGTGGGCGTTTTTGCGCGCGCGGTGGACGCGTTTTTCGCCGAGGAGGCGCGTGCATGGGGAGGACGGCTTTGTTGGGCGCTCGAGGCTTGAGGTTCGGTTAAATAAATACGTCTGCGGTTTAATTTGCAATGAGGAGTCACGTCGGTGCGCGGCTGCTGTTTGTACTTTTTTTTTTGTTTTGCTTTATCGAAATTGGGATTTTTTTTTGAGTAGTAAACGTGGAGTTTGATAAAGGGGATTCCCGCGTATTTTTCTTTTTTTTTTCTTGGAAGTTCGTTACGATTATGTTTTATTGCGCTTTTATTGTTTCCTCGTCCGCTCGTTTTTCTCCGCTTCATTACATTGTCTCCTTTGCTCGCTCTTTCTCGCTCGAGTTTTATCGGTGCTTCTGAATTTTCGCTTTTTAGTTAACGCGCGCGCTTTTGTTTTGCGTATTTTTATCTCGTCGACAATTTCGAAAGAGACTTTTTTCGTGCATTTACATCGGCGCGCGGGGAGAAAAAGAAGCGAAAAACTTGCCGGGGGCCAACTTCCTCAAAGTTAAAGTCCTACTTCTTTAATTACGAAAATTTCATCAAGTGCTATTTCAAACTTGAGGGAAGATGCTTCCCCGGCTCAGCTAGACCGTGCACCCGCTAATTAATTCCGCATCAACGTTCCGCGGCCAGAATTGACGAATAGAGCGTAAATTTTTTCCAATTAAAATCAATTTCCATAATTACTAAACATTCACTGAGTTTTTCACTTTTAACGTTCTATTATGCTTTTATACTTGAAATTCGAACAAAAGAAAAATTCGAAACTACAATAAATATCCATACAATCAGCATTACACTATCCATCCCAACATTACACAATAAATCAGCGCAACACACCATTCCAACAGCCAGCCGGCCGGCCATAATCTCCTAATTGGCGCATAACTAACGATTTTCGTCGCGCGCCCGGCCGCAGCAATTAAAACGCGCGCGCCGGCGCGATTTTCCTCTTAATTTTTCCCACACCTCTCCCCGCACTTTCTGACGAGAACAGCGGCAAAGCTCGCAGCACCGCCTCTTACATTTCTCCGCCGCGTTGCCCCCCTATACATCTACACATACACACGCGCGCAGCGGCCCCCTCGCAGCGACAGCTCCGCGTGCGAGGTCTTTTCTTTCGCGCTCGTCTATACGTATGCGTATAAACTCGGGCCTGTGTGCGTGTGTGTTGTTGCTGCACGAGGCCGAATAACTCGGCGCGCGTTGCACGTGCGACGAGTATGTGTACGTAGGTGTACGCGTATATATAGAGGCGTAGACGCGGCGGTGTGCGAGCTCCTCTTCCTTATCGGGGCGAGCGCGAGGCGGAAAACAAAGGAGGGGAAATTGCCCGCGGGCTCGGCGTGTGGGTGTCTACGGCGACGATAAAGATTTACGCGAGCGGCAGAGAAATTTATTAATTTGCACGAGAGGGAGAGAGGGATTATTGATTGCCTTTTCGTCGCGGGGAGGATGCGGGCTTTTGTTTGTCAGTACTTGGCCATCTTTTGCTTTTTTCTGGGTGGCGAGCCGCGCTGCGTAACGGTTTAATTAGTCCGATGTACTGTGGATCGGTATATTGGATTTTTCGGCGCTGCCGGGATGGATTTTTTCTATGTTGGCGTTTTTTTTGTAACCGTTGGCTATGCGTTTATTACTACGTTTCGCGCAGGTATTTTTCCGTAGGTATACATAGCGCGAGTATCGGTGAGTTTATGGTTAGTCTCTGGGGGGCTTTAATTACTTGTAGATGTATGCAAAAACCGATCCGACCTTAAATCTGTATCCTCGTAAATCCAGCGTTTTCGGAGCTAGAGGCCTTAATAGGCGCTGCGGCCCTTAATTGAGTATAAATTGAAAGAATGGAATTGAAAGGATTTGCAAAAAGGCTTAATTGGCAGAGCGATGATGAAGAGACGCGGGGCAGTCTTCTATTTTCGTGTCTATGATTTGTTGCGTCTACGGGGGAAACTAGTTTGTTGAAGCCCGAGATGATAAATCTCCGGCGGGCAAATAAAAACAAGCGCCGCGCAGAGTAATAATATGTCATTCCGGCATGAGTCGCTCGGATTTTCTCGCTTTTTGCGCCGCGCGCTCGCACCGATCAAAGCCGGCTCGATCGTAATAGTTCAATAACTCTATAATAATTTGTTATCGCGCTACTCGACGCGATCGGACGGGAAAAAGTCGGACGATAAGTATCGGTTAGCCGATTCTTAAATTTAAACGCTAAACGCGCCGATAAAAGTCGCTGGCAATGTAAATAATGCGTATCTCGCTGCTCTGCAGACATTTAAATTGTATTCAATAACCGCCTGCAATATTACATTCTCGGACCGTCTTAATCTCAGTCTCATTTCTCCTCGCCAAACCGGCCACTAAATTTTCATTTTACCCATAAAAACGCAGCCCGATCCAAAAAAAAATTCACGGTCATCCTCACGCCCCCGCCTCAAAGAAAAAAAAGCTCAATTTTCGCAATTTTCACTTCCACACATAGGCAGCTATCTCCCTCCTCTCTCGGCGGCGCTCGGCCGCGCGCGAGTCGACGTGGCCGGCGGGGTCTATTTTAGAACGCCAGCGCGCCAAAAAACAAAGAGCAAGACAAAGATATCGGGGCCAGTAGTAGGCAGAGCGGCAGCAGCGGCGAGCTCGCGCGCGCGCGCAAAAAAAAAGGTCAGAAACTCGCGCGGCGCTCGCTCGCTAGCGGAAGGTATGGACTATATATACGAGAGCTCGCGCGAGCTGCCCAGAGGGGGGGACGGGACGGCCAGATAGAGCCGAGCGGAATCGATCGACTACAACGAGAAGCCTAACGCACACAGAGACAGGCACAAGCACGTATATATATACTTGGCTGTAGAAGAGTATATAGCTTCGATGCTCGAGTACGGCGTACAATTAATTTTCACCTGCAAATTCTCGCGGTCTTTCGCGGAAAGGATATAACCGCAGCTTACTCTTTTATCTTATACCAGCCGCGAATTTCGCAAGCGCGCGTGCGCGTATATATATATAAGCCCGACGATGACGGCGACGAATATAACGGCTCGAGAGACTATATAGCTAGGTGCGTGCGCTCGGGTACGTAACGTATGGCGCCACACACACACACACACAAGCGGTTGGCTCTCGGCTCTCTCGCGAGCTTCTCGGGGCCGCGGACTTTTTATCGGCTCGCGCGCGGATCCGGACGCGAGATATCGCTTTTTATCGGCCTTCGCTCCTCGCTCGCTCTTTGCGCGAGCGCGCGCATATGTATGTATATACGCGAGCGCGCCCGAGGCCCCGCGGCGCACCGCGTTTTTCTCTCTTTCGCGCGAGAGCGAGCGGATTTTTCCTATACGTATAGCCCTCGATTTCTATATATATATACGCGCTCGCGCGAGCGGCAGCGATTTTCCGCCGGCGACGAGCTAGCTTGCGCAGAGCGTAGATTCGTTCTCTTCCCCCTTTCGAGTTTTTATCTAGCGTTTTCTCCTTTTTCAGGGTGGGGGGGGCACCCTTTTTTCTCTCTCGATCTCTCGTTATGTTGCGCGAGAGGCGCGCAGAGAGGCGCAGCGAGGAGAAGAGAATGGAAACGAGAGAGGCGGAATTTCGCGCTCGCGAAGCGCACTTTCGCAGCGAGCCGAGATCGCTATGTGAAAGCGGAGATTTTTGGGGAAGGGATTTGGGAAGCTGGGCGATATTCGCTTTTGTCTTTTTTACCCCTGCTTTTTTGCCCGGGACGCCGAGCGTTTTTCCACGCTTTTCTTCGCGATGAGATTTTCGTTTCCGGCTGGAATTCTCCCGCTGGCTTTGATTTTGTTATTGCTAAAAGTCGAAATCCCGGGGCTCGCTGCAGCAGCACACTTTTACCCAAAACGCAGCTATACACACAAACCGGCAAGCCAAGTACATCCTGAGAAACGCTCTAAAATCGATGCTCACGAGAGGGAAAGTACAGGCACTCCAGCAGCCGCTAATAATTAATAAAGCCCACTCATCCCGAAACAATCAGAGCCATCGAAAATCCGTCTGTATCGTCACTCGGCCAATAGAGCCAGCAGTCCTCGGAGAGCAGCAGCTCTCGAGCCTCGAGCGCGTATATATAGAGGACACTCCAGCCCGCGGCCGCACGCACACACAAACAATCGATTAATTATCACTTTAAGTGCGCGCGCGCGCGGGCAAACGATCGCCGCTTCACGCCGGCACTCTCCAGCTCTCTCTCTCGAGGTCAAACGCAAACGAGAGAAATTGAGAGACGGACTTACGCTGTGCGGAGAGAATCGCGGCTCTAGGGCAATAAACCCGCACTTGGCGAGACGCGGTTGTAATTAGAATAGCGCGTGGAAGTGGATAAGTGGACGGGGGGGTCGTACCTGAGACGCTAATGCGAATTTCTTTTGCAGCTGGGTATATGTAGTTCCGTGGAAACGATGTCGGGGTGATTATTGAGGGCAGAGATTAATGCATATCCGATTTTATCCCGGCGACGGCGGGACGCCGGCTAGTGGGGTGCGCGCGCCGGATTTTCTAAGCTTTACTGTAGTCGCGCTCTTGGCCCACTTAAGCGTCAATTATTCGGGCGCGTGTGCGCGTATGTATACCTGCCCGTAAAAGTGGGGTGAGTTGAGGTGTACGTGGGTATATAGGTGGCTTACCGCCTGGCTGAGCTTTGCATTGATATGCTAAATTCGCGTGGCTTTTGCTTTTCGGGCGGCGGTGTGTGGAGGGAAATTTGTTTTTGAAAATGCTTTAATGCGCGGGGTGCATTTCTGATTCGTTGAATTTTGATGGAACGAGTTGGCTTGTTGATGGACGGGGCTTTGATATAGGCGCGCAGCGGTTTTTCGAGTCAAGTGACTCGCTGACTGCTGAGCGGGCAAAAAAGAGCCGAGGAGAGTATCATTATGCGCGGATGGAGTTACATTTTGAAATTAATGTTTGCTTTTTTTATGCCTCTTGGAAGTGCGAGAGCTCTCTAGATTAAAGAGGAATGCCAATCACCTGTTTCATTGAGCAAGTGTTTTTTCTTTTTATAGTAGAGATTAATAGTATCGCATTTAAAATTCATTGTCGATACACAGCACGTTGTAATTAAGAAATTATTTATTACTTAACATAAAACGGCTTCACCAAATTGCGATAAAAACGCCAATCAACACCTCATCCGAAAAATTAAGCTTCCACTCAAGATAATAAGCAAAGTCACTTCCAGCCTCCCACAACGTACGCTGTCCTCTCCCTCACCACGAAATCCAGTCTTAATAAATCAAACCATCAACCTCCCCCATCAATACAAAAAAACACAAATCCTCGCACGCCTATACCCACACTCCTCATATAAACAAGCTGACATTGAACCCCATCCGCGACGAATCATCGTATTTTTTAAAAAACCGCCCGCGGGAAGTTTAAACTCGAAAAGTCCGCGCTGCGATACACAACGCGCCGGGTAGCAAAAACTTGTTGCCAGCCTCCAAAAGCGTCCTCTGACCTACTTCCCGACGCGCTCGCTCGCTAGCGCGCGTATATAATTATACGTGCGCGCGCGGCTTCACTAGCGAGCTGCGTAGTTTTCTCTCCGGCCTTTTGCGCGCTCGCACAGAGAGTAAAACGCTTTTGATGCCGCGCCCGCTCGTTTTCTTTTTTAATTTAATTTCTCCGCTCTCGGCGGCGCTGCTAGAGCGCTGAATGTAACCCAGCTGCGATTGTTAGCTCGGCCAGTATAATACGCGCGTTTAATGAATCGCTCGGGAGAGACGGCGCCGTTAGTCATGTTTGCCGTTCGGTAAACAATATTGTTCTCTCTGCGCAGGTATATACACTCGGCGAGTGTCACTTGTATTTGCACCTACGTCCTCGCGCGTTTACGCACCCAAGTCGCAGACAATTTCGGAATAAGTGGCAGCTTCTCGTAATGCTCAAGTGACAAATGGTCACTTCAGCGTCATCAGCGTGCCCTTAAGCCTTCTGTTTTGTTCGTTGGAGTACGGCTGTGTTGATGTACTCGCGTGCATCAATGACAAATCCAAGGAGCCGCCCTCGTGGATATGGCCCCTGCGAGGCAAACGTTTACGCGAGGTGGAGGCTCCTTGCATTGTACACTTGGAGAGAGTTTGCGCGTAATATATTCAAATCGCTGACATCTGTTGCACGCGCGAAGCTCGTTCTCTCTGCGGGAGCGGTGCTACTTTTGTGCTTTTTCTTTTTTACGGGAATAATGGCGCGTTGAGGGATTGCGAGGAGGGAGAGGGTTTGCTGGAAATTTCGGTGTTTTGGGAGATGGGTGGGATGGTTGGTTTTGGGTTTTGGACTGGGGTACGGGATTTTCGAGAGTTTTGGAGGAAAATATAGGAGGTTCGTGTTCTGTCGACAGGCTTGAAATTCTTGTGGATTGTCGATGGTACTATTTTTTACAGTACATTTGGTGAGAAATAGGAAAATACGTATACTTTTTGAAGATGTTTATTTAATCTTAATTACCAAAAATTCTTAAAAATAATTTTAATTTTAAAATATCTGTAATAACTTATTCACAAAACTGAAATTACATCTCCAAAACTATCCAATTCCATCACCAAGAGCATAAAATTCCAATTGGTGCATTAAACGGTACTTATCAGTGCACAACAACCGTATTAAATCTACTAACCCTGCCAACAACGTCATCAAACCTCTCACAAATCAAGCAAACACGAGCTCATCAAAACCGCAGCTACTAAAGAATCAATAAGCGCTGAAAACACCCGACACAAGAAGCCAGGAAAGTCGCCGATATAAATTCCCCGTCGCCGCGCGATTCCTGCTGCGTCACTTCCACGCAGAGTACATACCCACTCTCCGCAACGCTCGAATTCACCAGTCGCTCGCGATTCTCCGAAATCCTCAGCGCGCGGGAAATTACGCAACGAAAAGCACGCATCGTTTTCCCACAACCAGCTCCCCAAAACTCTCTCCTCTCACTCGCCCGCGACATCGTAAACTTCATCTCCCTCTCCCACAAAGCGAAAAAAAAAAATAAACCGAGACACAGCATCGAAGCACGCTCGCTCGCGAGCCGCATAAGCCTTGGAACTTTTCGAGCCGCTCGTATCGTCCGGAAAGATAAGGACGCGCCGTTCTCTCTCTCTCTCTCTCTCCGGCTCTATCTGGCTCGCTGGCAACACGCGCGCGCGCGAAAAGGAAAAACAAGGAAAGGAGCGAGCGCGCGCTTGCTCCGTCGTCGCGCGAGAGAAAAAAAGCGAGCTCTCTCGGCGTGACTGCGTCATTGGCCGCGCTCGGCAGCCCGATAGACTCGCTCGCGCGTGTATATAATACACGGCGGCGATTTTCAAGCCGAGAGAGCGCGCAAATAAATCCCGCGCCTCGCGCATAAATCGCGAGCTCGCTGCGCTATAGTGTAGGTATACGTAAGTGTGCGCGCGCGGCGTATAAGGCTTCGTCGACAAAGTGACGCCGAGGATAAATGGCCGAGCGCCGCGCGCGGCGAGCGGCTCTAGATACATTGTATATGTATAAGCTGTAAGCGTGTGTATATAGGAGCGAGCTTTGCCGCGAAGCGAGCGCGAGACTGAAAATTGGGCGAAAGAAGGAGGGGGCGGACCTTGACACACGCGCGCTCGCTCCGCGGCCGAGTGACATTCGCGAGGAGAGCTGCGATTCGATATGTGTGTATACGCGTGCTTTGTGCTATGTTATAAGTATGTGAGAGCGGTGATGGTGAGGATTGAGGGGAAAGGAGAGCTGATCGTTTGTTTATTAGAGTGGAGTTTTGGGATGGTTGAGATGATTTGTGGGAGGTGGAAGTGAGGTGTTTTGTGGCTTGGGTTGGAGATTTTTTAATTTGTTGTTTTGAGTTTGGGAGTTCATCGGACCGAGCGGTGGAGTCGTCTGTTTTTAATTTAGATTCTTATGTAAATGGTGCAGGGGGAGAGGTTCGAGATAAAAAATGAAACTTGACCATTTAACATAAAAGATAAGAATATCTTGCGCGATAGGAGGGACAAATCTCAAATGTAGTGTACTTGAATAAAAGTCGCCATAAAGTAAAGCAAAGTGTATAGTCGTCTTTACATGCTGGATGTTTAACGGTTTTCAAAGTCGTTAAGAGCGAAAATTTTTATGGGCTTTATGGACGATTTAAAAGTAAGCGGAAAAGCGTTTATCAATTTTATCTGCGACTTTCGAAAAATATCGCAGGAACGAAATCAAAAACTGCTTTATAGCTCGGGAATTTCTCCTCCCAGGGCAGCGCCGCTTATACTCGCCGAAATTAATGTAACGCGCCGCTGCTTTTATGGTCTCGCCGTTTTCGCATCGGCAATTTTTCATTAAAAAAAAAAAGCCCGCCCCGAAAAAATGCCAATCTCCAAAGTCTCTCTATTTTTAATAAGGGCCCCGTAAGCGAGAACTCTTTGCAATCATTTTGCAGAATCTCCAGAGAGTCTAACGGTTAAAACGGCTAGCTTTACTCGTCCGCTCGCTTGCAAATATCTCAAATCGCCCTCATCCTCTCGGCTTTCCTCGGTAGTTTCTCAAAGACTCTCCTCTCTCTCTCTCCACGAGCGGCACGCACGTGTGGCTCATTCTGCGGGCTCTCTTTCGCTCGGCATCGAAAAAACCGGATCCCGCGACCGGTTAATTTCGCGAAGCTCCACACGCGCGCGCTCTTCGCGTGTATAATTTGTCCTTGTGGCTCGGCAATCGCGCGCGTGCGAGACTCTCTCGGCGCGATATTGCTTTTCTTCGCCTCTCTCTCTCTCTCTCTCTCTCTCGACTTTTTTTTCCCCTCCGCGCTTTGTGTGCCGCTCGCGCGCGCGCGCGCGAGTTTTTAGACGGCGCGACGCAGATAAAAAAAGAGCCAGCCAGCGAGACTGATCGATAGGGAGAGAGAGAGAGAGGCGAGCGCGCGACATATACGTATATATATATACACACACAGAGGGACCGCAAAATATATAACGCGAGAGAGCGCGGCTAAAATATTCAGCGAGGTGAGCGCTTTTTTTTCGCCCGCTCGCTCGCGCGCGGCGCTCTTGGCTTTTTCGATGAAAACGAAATGTACGTAATGTGGAATAAAATGCGGGGGAGGGTTTTATGGTGCTGCCGGGATAGATTCTTTATGAAGAGCTGACTTTTTGCGCTTTTAGAGCGGCCGGACGAGGCGCGCGCGCGCGCGCTCGATTGAAATAAAAAAATACATACTCGTTGCGCGGCCGGAATAACGTATTTCGAGGCGCGCGGAGTGCGCGATTTTGATTTGGAAAAATGCTGGATATAGTTTCAATTACGGCTGCGCTGCGAGTGCCGCCTGTTTGAGAAAAAATTATGAAAAATGCCGTTTTTGTGATTTTGCTGTGTGTGTGTGTGAGTGCTTGTTTGCTTTGGACAAATATTTGAGCTTTGTTTTAAAGAGAAATTTACTTGGAGAATGTTTTGCGACTAATTTATTAATATAAAGTGTTTGATGGCTCAATCGTTGGACATGAGCAATTCGAAATATGTGTGGTATTGAAAAGTCTATGCACAGAATATAAGCAAAAGTTTGTAATATTAGACATCGAATATTAGGACGCCGATATTGTCTAGGAGAAAATATATTTTTTAGTATCGATTAAATACACTTTTTCAATCTTTCCTCGAGATATATAATCCCATTAACGCAGCCAAACATCTCCATCACGCCAAATCAACTTAAAACTAACAGATCCACAAACATGATTTTCCTTCTAAAATCTAAAAAACCTAAACACCAACCGAAACAAACAACCAAGGACACCCCAACCAAAACGCCAGCAACTCTCCCCATATCTATCTTCGCAAAAGTAACCAAACAACAAACACCAAAAAAGCAGCCGCCCCCGCGCTAAATTAACAATTTATTAAAAATGTCCGCATAGCTCGCGCACTTTCCCGAACGTTTTGATTAAAAGCAAACAAACTCGGCCGCTCGCTCTCGCACAAAGCAATAGCCGGGCCACGAATACATAAAATAAAATAAAAAAAAAACGCTCGCTCGCTCGCGCGTGCATTCGCGCGGCGTCAATGGCAACGCAGTATAATTAACGCGCGCATCCTCGCCAAATTCCAGGGGCTTTATTTTCATTTACCTTCCGCTCTCTCTCTGGCGCTATTTTTTTTTACATTCCCTCGCTCTCGCCGTAAAAAAAAGGGGGTGACCGGGCTAAAAGGCAGACACACACACACACACGGGCGGGAAAATCCGGAGGGATATGTAGGTCGAGCGTGAAATTCCTCATCTTTGAACATTATCTCAATTTCGAGCGAAAATCCAGCGCGCGCTTCCAAATGCCCTGTGCGCGCGTATATTTTCCGAGAGAGGGAGAGAGCCGAAAATCGACGCAGCTCGCAGCGTTGCCGGGGAAAAGCAAGCAAACTCGCGCGAGGGAGAGAGAGAGAGCGAGATAGAGCTGGAACCCGGGGAGAATTTTCTCCCGCGAATTTTCGTAATGTCCAGGGGTCCGCGAGAGAGCCGGAGAGCGAGGGAGAGAACGAGATTGAGGATCGATATTCACCCTCGGGAAAACTACGCCAGCGCTCGCAAGCAAGCAAGCAAGCAGGCAGGCACGTATAGCTCGCTGCGCGCTAGTGTATATAGGTATAGGTATATATACGTTGCTCGCGCGTTGCCGCGAGGAAACACGAGAGGCGGCGGCGGCGGCGTCGGCCAAACGAACGAAAGAGAGAAGCAGCGCTGCACACGTACACAGAGAGAGAGAGAGGGAGAGAAGGGGGGAGAAGCGGCAGCCGCGCGTAATCGCTCCCAAAGAAGAAATCCCTGAAGCATCGTCGTCGTCTTCGTCGTCGTCGCGCTCGAGAGAGATAAAGGAAGGAGGGGGAGTGCAGAGCTGGCTCGCGCACTTTACTGCTCTCTGGCTTCGTGCTTTCCCTTCTCTCTCTCATATATACGTGTGCGTGTGCAGTCTTCCTGAGAGAGAGAGAGCTGCTACGGGGGAGAATCAATTGGAGAAAGAAGGAGAGAAAGAAGAAGAGAGAGGGAGGAAGAACTGATGAGCGGGAGGAGTAAGGAGAGAGATTAAAAAGCTCGAGAGAAAGCTTGTTTTGCAGCAATTTCTTTTACGCGCCTGCCTTTTCAGCCCCGGAGTTTACTGCCCTATAAACGCGGAGACGGAAACATCATACGAGGGGACGTCATAAATTACGCTTCAAGCGCCCGCCCGCCCGCTCCTATATACATACACACACACAAGCTCGCCCGTAATCGCGTGTCGTTTCTGCTTTTTTTCTCCCTTTTTTCTGCTTTCGCGTGATGCAGCGCACGAGCGTATATATACATAAACGAGCGATCGGAAGGGAGGGGGGGCCTTTTGTTCGCGATTAATCGCGACGCGCTAATTACTTTTACGAGCGCGAGGCGGTTTAATGGACGCGGCCCCGCCAAAGCGTGGGTGCGAGAGAGAGAGAGGGCCTCGGAAAATGATTAGCGCCGGGGCAGGGGCCGGCCTCTTGATGAGCGTTGATTAACGCGCGAGCTTTTGTGAGGAAGGCTTTTTCTCGATATTTTTCGGGAAATGCTTGAATTTCGCTGACGCCCGCTCTGATGCCTTTTTTTTTTAGTGATTAAAATTTCGTTGGATGTTTGGTTAAGTGATTGGTGTTTCGAGTTTGCCGGCTGGTTTGTTGGGATTAATTATGAAGCGAGTGTCAAAGTTTGGGTGGTATGGTTTGTGCGTGAGGTGTTTATTGGAAAACGAGCGTTTACTTTTTAAAGATATTTGTACCTCGATCGGGGAAAAATGGTTTTAACGTATAGGTAATCTAACTTTGACAAACGTCTAGTTCATTACATCAAACTTGCAGAACGGTTTATTAAACTTTCACGCGGCTGTACCTTTCTGCCGAGGTCAGATTTGATAAAACACATACGGTACTAATTATCACAATTTTACTTATATATACGTAACATTACGTCCCTAAATTACACGCTTCTCGACCAGTCCGATTACAATTTTATGGATTCATTATTGTAATACGCACTTTATTAATCTTTCGCAAAAAGCCAACAAGTGTTTTTCCCTGAAAAGGCCTTACTTTCACATTTATTTCTGCCCAGCGTATCATTATACTGAACCAATTTGATAAATGTCGATGTAATTCATTAGTTTAATATAGAAAGGTGTGTATAGTCGAACGCTTTGGGGGACCCGGCAAATTACTGTCTAATTTAATTGTAAAGTTTGTTCCCCTTTTAATTAATGCGAAAATTAAAGCCGATATATGCGACTGTTTTTAAATCGCAATACACCCACTGACGTCACGCTGAATTACGTAGTACGTTCGATTTATCGTGACGTCACGCTGAATCTTTAATTAGCGATAACTTTTTTATAAATATAGTCCGATTAGAAAAAAAAAGCAGGGAAAAACTTTCCGATAGCGCATTATAATTATCACTTTTATAGCTTCCCCAACAAAAGTGTGCCGAGTCATGAGAATCCGTCCGTATTTCAATATTTAACCGCGCAAACAACCTGAATAGTGAATCTACATAAATTATTATCCACATCACACAAAAATAAAATATTATTTCAATCTCCAAGCCCAGAGACCCTCACCCATCCTTCCTCACGTAAAGACAAACGACAAGTTGAATAACCGACTATTTAGAACTAATAAACCAGCTTCACCCTCAATTAAAACTAAGCCCTTCACCTCCCTCCCACCCAAGCTGCAATCCCAAGCTCATAAAGCTCGACTTGAGCGTAAAACACAGCCGGAAAAAGCATCAGATCCCACCTCCGTAACATCTCCCCCCGTCCAGCCGTAGCCTACATAAAGCTTGGCCCTCTTCATCGCCATCAATTTTCGAATTCCCCGCGTGCCCTATCGAATTACCCTATACACCTCCCTCTGGCGCTCTCCGCACCTACATCCGGTCCTTTATGCCGCTGCCTGCACCCTCGCAGCGCGTAAAAACAGGGGCTGTAGGTGCGCGCACTGCACACGCGCGTTAATGCGACAAAGTCAAGTGTTCGCTTGGCTAAACTCTCTCTCTCCCTCGGCTTTTTCGCGCGCGGAAACGCGTTACTCCCGCTATTTTTGCCGGCCGTTCGTTTCTCTCGCTCCCTTTTTTCTCTGGCCGCTTTTTTCGCACAGAGCCGCGCGCTTCCCGTTTCATTACGTTATTTAGCGTAAATTCGTTAGGGGCGTCGTTTCGTTTCGCGTGGGAGTTGGCACTTTGCGCGGGCGCAGTGTTTTTGATGCACTGTGTACTGCTTTTATTTGGCCTCCCTTTCTTCGCTGTGGACGCGAATGGCTGTTTTACGAACGGCTGCGGCGGATTCGCGTGAAAATTGAAAAGCGATTCGAAGATTACTGGGTATTGTAGAAATCTGAATACAACCGATCATAATCGCTCGGAGCAGCTACAACAGCGGGGGTAGTTGGCACCTCTTTCAAAAACCTCAAAAAAAGCAGTCCCTCACGCATACCCCCATCAATATAAGGCCCCCCTTAAATTTTCCAGCCCGCAAGCTGTATATAATTTTTCCGCATCAGGCTCCTCGAGGGGCAGGCTTCTTAGCGCGGCAGCCAGCAGTAACCTCATCCTTCTTATATTCTCCCAGCGGCGCAGCATCCCCGCAGGTATATGTGTACCTAGGTATATATACACACAGAGTGCCGAGCGCGCTCGGCTTTTGCCGCGCGAGCGTGCACACATGCATTTTCACTAGCCCCCGCGTGCACTAACATATATAGGCAGCAGGCTCACTCTCTCTCTCTTGGGCTATATCCGTGTGTTTGCGCCTGCTTCCTCGGCGACGACGGTAGCTTTTATCCGCACGGTCGGACGAGCAGCGGCGCGCGCGCTCGCGCTGGACGAGATAGCGCGCTCTACTCGCAAGAGAGAGAATGAGCCAGCAGAGAGCTCCTGCTACTCTCTACTCTATATATATATATATACCTATAGATGTGTACTCTCAGCCTGCTGCGAAAACGCGGAGGCGTTTTCATATATATATATATATACACACACACACACACACACACACACACACACACTCGCGCGCGCGCACACACACACAGAGGATGCAAGCTGAACGCGCAAGAGGACCTGCATTACACAGAACGAATGAGAGAGAGCGAGAGAGTATAGCTCGTGCACGGCTGGCGTGTCCGCTGCTCTGGAAAAGGGAGAGAGAGAGAGGAGCGAGCGCGGGATATTGGATGAGGGAAACGAACGAGCGAGATTGTGCCCTGCTGGCTGCTGCGGCGCTCCGTGGAGCGCGAGCTCGCGCTAAATTGAAAAGCAATTTTTAATTCAGCTGATATTAATTTGGACGCGCGGAGAGGCGCCGCTGTTTTTCGGGGGTTTATTCATTTGGACGGAGGATGTGTTTTTGATGGAGCTTTTTGGCCCCCCCGGCCCGCTGGCTCGCGGATCGAGGAGTTTTTTTCATTTAGCCCAGTGCGATGAGGCTGTTGGGAGGGCGACTCATTGAGGATTATGCGCTTTTCGCAAGGCTTTTTTTTTAACGGCCGACAATTAAATAATTTGAATAAGCTCGTTTTTGCTTTTCTGTTTAGGGGGGTGATATTTTTTCGGAATTCGGAAGATAAATTTGTGTATTTTACATTAAATGAAATTTATGTTTTATACAGAATGAATCAGCAATGCGTTTCTTCTTATCATTATGCAGCCCCGTTTCTCTAACATGTATACGTTTAAAATCTACTCCCCAATCAATCACAGACGAAAGAATAAGGATCAAGCGATAAGCACGCATTGTCGCTTAAAACCGAAGTGACAACACTCGGCTGAGCACTCCTTAATAGAAATCAGCAAAAAAAAAAATCCGCTCCCCATTATCCTCGCAACCCGTTAAAAAGACGCGATGATCGCACCCCTCGCAGCTAAAACTCACCCGTCCGCACAGCCACAGCGCTAAAAAGATAAAACAGAACGCGAAGGGTTGCACATCTCCGGCAAGTGTTGATCCAGCAGCTTGACCAAAGCGGCCCGAGACGCACGTGGTGCCTCAATCGGCGCAAAATTAAAGCCAAATGCGCCGATGATCCTCGCGTCTAATTCCCGCATTAATGCCGAGGCTACGCCGCGCGTGTAACGTAAGAAGAAAAACAAAGAAGGGTAAACAGCAGCTGCAGCGCGGGGAAAGCTCCGGCGAGAGATGCGCAAACAAGAGGATGCTGCAGGTGCCGCTTTGCTTCATTTGAATTCGAGCCGCCGCTGGGCGGGAAAAACTACGAGGATCAGCGGATCGAACGCGGCGCGCCGGCTAAAGATGAGGCGTATGGGCTTTTGTTGTTGCAGAGGCTGCGGGGGTGGGGGGACTGGAGTTATAGCACGTATATAGCCCTGGGCTAGCCGCTCCGGTAAATGTTTGCGGAGTCGTATAAGCGACGAGTGGCGCGGCGGGCTGGGATTTTAATGAGCTGTTTTGAATTTTCGAAATCGCCTGGCCGAAAAAGCGCGGAGTAATGAATTTCGGAAGTTGGCCGGGGGAGCGGCGTTATTTAAGATTTTTCCGCGCGACTTGGCAACGCTTTTCCGATATAACCGTATACTCGGTCCGTCCAGCTTGATCATTGCCAAAGTCCTCGAAATCTGTGAGAACTCGGACGTATCGAAGTGACTTTAACAGCGCGCAAAGCAGCTTTAAAAAAGCATATACCGGCACAGCGAGCTCGTTCGGCGAAGAGCGAGAAAAATAAAGCAGAGTCTGAAACCTGCCACGTATAAACTAGCGCGCAAGGCAAAAAGCCAGAAGAGCGCACTGGCGCTATAAGGTAGCATAAAAGCGGCCCCCGGGCTACTTGGATCGGCAAATGGCCCCTTTTTGGTGGAGACGCGCGCGCGCGAGCGCATAATGGCTGTATGCGAAAACAGTGCCTGGGTCCTACACTCGCTCCGCACCTCCACAGTAGCGCGAGGATTAGCTGGCTGTGCCGGGCGCGCAGAGATTAGCGCGCTCGAGTCAGCGAATAAATAAACGCGGGGCTCTCGTATATGTACGTGTCGCTCGGTCTTTTCTGTCCGCCTGGGCATATAGACCGAGAGAATTAGCTGTCAATGTTCTCGCTCGGGCGGCTCTCTCTCTCTCTCTCTCAGAGAGAAAAATAAGATAAAAGGAGAGCGCTGCGTGTGTGGAGACGGAAGCGAGAGAGAGAGAGAGAGCGCGCGCAAGGGGAGTTACACGAGAGACAGCTGCGGGCCACGCCGTGTAGGGTCCGCAGGCCTCGCGGAACACGCAGACTCACAGTGAGAGAGAGGCGCAGCAGCATCACAGCCAGCCCCCGATCGAAAGCTTCTCTCGCGTTGGCCGCCGCCGTTGCTGCACCGTCTCTCCCTCTCATCCCGCTCGCGCGCTCGCTCGGCCGAAAGCAGCAGCAGCAGCAGCAGCATCCCCCCGTCGCAGCAACGTCGCGTTTCTCTCTCGCTCTCTCTCTCTCTCTCGCTCGTCGGGCTGATCCCTTGGCGCGTCGTGCCCCCGCAGCGCGCTGGCTATATACCCTCCCCCTCTCGTTCTCTCTCGCGCGCGCGTTAGTTCGCGCCGCCTCTCGCGAGCGTTCGTTTTGCTCTCTCCGTCCTCGTCTCTCTGCTTCCCTTCTTGCACGCTGCACACACAGACTCTCTCTCTCTCTCTCTCTCTTGCTCTCGCCCTTGTAGCCCCTTTGCGCCCGTGCACGTCTAGCTCCTCTCTCTCTCGCTCGCTCGCTTCCGAGGCGCTCGCGCGCGCGCTCTCGAGTATAGCGCCGGGCCTGCAGGCCAACTCTCGCGTAACTCGCGCTTCGGTAAATTTCCAGCGAGAGAGACGGAGCGAGAGCCCAGCGGCCCCACGAGCTTCGGGCTTTGATTCTCTCTCTCGCTCTCTCTGGCGTATATACCTCTCTAGCGACAGGCTGCACTCTTTTCCGAGGCGCGAGATTGCATAGAGAGTGCAGCAGGCTGCCGGAGCGCGAGATGCCGCTTTCTAGGAGCGAGATTTTTCGTTGCTTTTCATTTGAAAAGTTGATGGCTGATGGATAGAATTAAGGGGAATTATCGGTGGGATATGAGTCGATGCTTTTTTTGTTTTTGTGGGACATTTTTGTTGTTTATGGAATTTTGAGAGGGGTTAAAATTTAACTTTAATCAAATAATATTTACAGATGAAACTTATTAATTGATTTAACCTCTTTTCTCATTTACTTTGACTCGAAAAGATCGATAAAAGGATTCTCCAACTGAAATTCATTCCATCCATACAATTAAATAAAAGGTCATTAATTAATTAGACTTAAGTCAATTATTTTATATCGTGTTTATAAAACTCAAAAGTCCAGTAATATGATTTCTTACTTTTATATAACTTTGCTTTAAAAACAGTTTTTTTAAGTTATTATTTGTAATTACAATCTAAAAACTAAAAAATAATTTATACGTAGTACAGTCTTTCACCATGTCAAATTTCAAAATTTATACTATGAATCGATCTAAATTTACAAAATATGTTACACGTAAATAAAAAAGAGTTTTGCAATTTTGAACGATTCTTATTTTATGTCAGGAAACAACCTATACTTAAATCGAAGAAATCAATGGAATTTAGTTATGACAGTATTTTATAACTCATCCAAGTTCAGCTACTACTCCGTTTCCTATAAAAGAAACTATTCAAATAAAAGCCACAAGATAATAGCCACCTAAAGCATCTAAAATCTTCTTACACAATATTCAAAAGAAAATTCCAAGCATCAAAAACCTCCAAAAAAAAAAAAAAAATACATCCTCGCCCCTTGTAACGTGCACAATCAATCCCCGCGCTTCAACTCTACAATATCCCATCTCGCAAAGCGATCGCGCGATTCCCACACTGTCATCCCTCTCCTCAGCGCCCCTCACACTCCTTTCTCTCCTTCATCCAATTTCTTCCTCTGATTTCGAGACGCGGCGTCTCCCTTACCCCTCGCTGTCTGGCCGCGAATCGCCTTGTAAACTTCCCGGCTCTCTCGCGGCTTTTCGCGTGACTGCTCTCTGCGCCTATTCGCGACGTATATATACATCCATCCACAGAAGCGCTGCTTGCGCTCTCACGCCCCAGCGCAGTCCCTCTCTCTTAAGGGGGGAAAAAGATCGGCTGCGTGAGCCGAGGGGCGCGCGAAAAAAGGGGGAAGCCAGAAACGCACAGATGCCGATTTCTCTCTCTCTCTCCCTCTCTCTCAGAGTCTTCGCGGTTTGATGGCTCTATGCTACGTGCGCGCGCCCGCGTGATTGCGTGCGTGCGCTCGATGATTGCATGACGCGCGCGCGCACGCGGAGAAATCATATTTATGTGCAGCCCTCGCATTATTTATATATACAGCTGGTAGAGAGGAGCGCAGCAACCTCTCGCGCCTTTATAAGCTCTCCTGTGCGTGCGAGAGAGAGAAGCGGCTCTCGTTGGCTAATCAAAAATTCAATTAGGCCTAGTGCCGCTAATCCGCGTAACGCCGCCGGCGTAATACACGTACAGCGCGAACCTAATTTCGCGTGAAACCCTGCATTATGGTCTCTATATACCACTGCGAGCCGGCCGCGCGAGAGAGCACGAACGTCATCCCCATGGCTATAGGGATACGACGGCGTTATACTTGCTCCCTTCGCCGAAAAAGGCCTTAATGAATTGGCTTCCACGCGCGAGGGATGGGGATGTGTTCTTGGTCGATCATCGCGTGAATGATGCAGCCGGGGAATTGCGTCTGCTGTATTTATGCGCGTTAATCGACGTGGAACCTGTGTAGCTTGGGAGCTGGCTCGACGATTTATGCGTTATTTATTGAAACACGCGCGGGTCTGGATTTTTAGTTATGAATTGGATTTTTTTAGCTGGGAGAGCGGTGTTTATTTTTTATAAGGGTATACTTCGTGGATTATTTGATGTTGAGTGCTGCTTTTCCTAGGGTTTCCTACTGTGATGTTTGGATGATGCTGGTGAGATGTTCTATTTGGAAAACTGGATACTTATCGGACGGAATATACAGTATCTATTACGCGTTATTAACCGATACTATACGGTAATGCAGAAACGAAACGCCGAGCGTGTACGTGAAATACACATTGTTTAGATCTTCCATATTTTATATTCCCTCGCCGTCCGAGCATCCCCGCATCATCCCCAAAAATAGCCGTATCAAAATCCAGCACCTCTAAAAGCCCGGCGTGTAACTCAAACTCGTCACATCGGTCACAAAAGCCCACGCGGGCATCTCGAATTCCCGTTGCGCTAATGAACTCGCGCCTCTAGACGTTGTATGCAGGCGTCCAGCGTTGAAAAAGAAAAGCCCGTGTATGTACGCATACATATCCGAAATTCGCGGCTGGCCCGCGGGGCTAGCCAACAAAAGCTCCATAGCCGGCGCATTAAAGCTGGACAGGAGCAGTCGCGTGTATGCACGCACGAAGAAATGCGAGAGCTGGCATACTCGTATACACAAAAGCCTGATGAATCCGTATATATGTATGAATCGCTAATGAAGATCGAATTTCGGAGCCCTTTTCCTCTCTGTTTTTCCGAAGCGCGCGGCTAGTGTTTGCTCGCAGAAGACAAAAGGGCTATAGTCAATATTTTCCTGTCAAGACACTGTATTAAACCGGTCAGCTGCCGATTTATTTTAGTGTGTTCAGAGGGAGCTGGCTTGCAATTTCGGCGAGTAAGACGTTGATGCAGGGAGGAGGCAAATTGTTAAGGAGGTGGGAGAGCGAAGTTAGTTTTGGGCAGGGGGCTCTTTTTTCGAGGGGCGTCGAGCTGGAAGTCACGGCTGTTTTAGTGTTACTAAAGCGCTTTATTGCCGGCGGCTCCGTAAATATGGCAAGTCGCGCGGCTCGGTAATAAAGAGCAGTTGCCCGCCGTTTAATGGAGAATAAAGATTGCGCCCGTCGCTTTATTATATTCGCTTCTGCAGGTGTATGACGCAATTAACACGCGTCCAAGTCAAACTGTTGCATTTGCACGCATCAAGCTGTATATCCCTCTCTGATATCCGTTCATATTAATACGAAAAAGCGAGCCTATCTACGCAAGTATTCGAATCAACGAGAGTGCATCAGCCGTTTTATCAAAAAAGGGCCATTCGCATTCACTCGCCGCGGATCAGAGCTCCCCCGCGCTCTCGCGTAATCCAAGTTAAGGGGGGGAGCGAGAGTCGCAAAGTTTTTCCTCGGCATGCCCGGCATTTCTTTGTGTGTCACTTGAGCTCTCCCCTCTATACGTCCCGATAATAAACGGATTCATATAAACGCGAGTCCCCGGCGTCTTATATTCAGCGAGCGCGCCGCGAACGCCAGCCGCTATTATTATAAAAGCCAAAAGTGCACAAGTGCCATTATGACGGGGATAGACGATTCCCTCCCCTCGAGCTAAATTCATGAATATTAGGAGCGGGCCAAAGGGTCGCGCGTAGCGCGTGATGTTTAGCTGCTTTTCTCTTCTGCTGGCTGTGTGTGAGTGGATGTACGCAGCTAGGAAGGATGATGAGAGAGTGTATATATATATATATGGGGCGTAATCGAGCCCTTCTGCGAGCTGGGCGGTTTGGCCCTCGGCGGGGGCTGAGGGCTGTTTTGAACTTTCGAATTAATTGCGGAGTATGGAAATAATTAGGAACGGTGATGATAAGAATGACGGATTAATTGCGGATTATGGAGGGGGATGATGGCGCGAAGAGTTCTTTGGGATATTGTATTTAGTTTTGGAATTGAATATTTAATTATGTTGCTCCTGAGAGAATAAAGAAACGGCGTTAGGAGGACAATAGTTCTGATTATTAAAGGATTTGAAAAATGTGTTAGCAGCAAGGGGAAGTACTTTTAAAAAATATTACTCGAGTACTGACATACTTAAGTACTTATTGCGAAGTGTAATTCCTTTAAGTATATGAAATACTAACGCAAATTACTTTAAGTAGTAAATTACAAAAAGGTACTTTAAGAATTTTTGTCAATTACTGTGAATTTGGGCAAATTAAAAATTTTTGAAGGCTATTACTTTACCCGCAGGTATATATTTTTTTAACTAAACAACTCGAGTATTTATGCTAAGTGCAAAGCACTAGTAGAAAAAGATAAAGTACTTTCTCCGACGAGTACTTGAGCAGCAGTCCTTCAAGTATACACAAGTGTTTTGGTACTTGAAGTACTTGTACTTTCACGTAACTTCTCAAGTACATTTACATGTATTCGTACTCACATTTTCAGAAAAAAAGACAATTTTCTTCATCATTGATTATTAATGTCCTAATACAGTTTGTGAATAACTCGAAAACGATTCTCAAATTGACTGTGCAAATACATTATTCCCAGCTCGAGCTTATCCGACAAAGAGGCCGAGGCCAATTATCAAGACACTTGAACTGTAAATTACATCCAGCGCTTTTTTTCAACCCCGACAAATCTGTTGCCGAACAAATCAGGATGATTTGTGCCCCCATTTGTCCCACTCGCCATTCGACAATCGGCAACATTTCCCGCTCGACTCCATCCAAATCGGGCGCTCTCTTTGTTTAAAAAGAAATCAGCAGCATCCACACGCGCTTTAAACGCACAGCAAGCCACCCCCGTTCTCCCCGGGGGAATGGAAAAAAAAAGATCTCCTACAGGGCGAGCGAGCGCCGCGCGACACAATTTACACTAATCATCCATAAAATGCACTCTTCCACACCGCGGCGACGGCCTGTGTATAAGTTACAAAGGCCAATCTGCATAATGTAATTTTTTTTCTCCACTGCACAGCGGAGCGACACAAAGCCAGAGGGAAGCCTCTGGCGGCACACGCGCTCCTTCTAACGAAATATCGAACGCGCACGAAAAAAAAAAAGAAGCGAAACTGTACGTGCGAGGCGCGCGCGCAGTGCACAGAGACGCGATTATACGACTCCGGCGTCTGTCCCCTCGTGCACAAATCAAACAAAAAGAGAAAAGGAGCGCGGGCGGGCGGGCGGTGTCGAAAAAAAAGCTCGCACGGGGGCCATATGTGCGACTAGAGGGAGGCGCGCTCGGCCGACTTAATCAACTCGATTTACGCGATCGGTCTGCGAGAGAGACGCATAAAATCCATAGCAATGACCGTTAAGAAAGTAGTAAGCCTGGCCCTTCCACGCCTACGCGCACGTACACGTATACACGCATAGGCACGTGCGTAAACAGCCGCGCGCTTCCAAATCCCGAGCTCGAAGCGCGCGAATCCCTTGGCCTTATAGTTACCCGAGACGCGAACGCGCGCGGCCCGAGAGCGGGGGGGAGAGAAGGGACAGGGCCGATAATCATCATCGATCGGTAATCTCGCGCTCGACCGGCCAAAGGGACGCGCTTGCTCGGCTCTATAGCTATATACTGCACGTATACGTGTATATAGAGACGGCGAGGGGAGGCAGAGGGAGAGAGAGAGAGAGAGAGAAAGGCGAGGGGATAATTTCGCCGGCGAGAGCCGCGCGGCAACGACGCCTTTGGCGCATTCCTCGAGCCTCCGTGCGCGCACACAGGCTCAGGCACGTGTATAGCCACACCTACGCGTATATAAGAATATATCCACGCCGCTGCGGCGGCGACTCTCCCCTTATTTTGCAGAGAAAAATGTCTGCTGGCGCGGAGAGAGAGAGAGAGAGAGAGAGAGAAGGGACGAGCGCGCGCGCGACGCTAAAACCCGCTTCGTGTTTCACTCCCCCCCGAGCCGCAGGGCGCGGTAATGCGAGGCAGCCCCGCGGCGACGAGGGAAATCGCGAGAGAGGATCGCGCGCGCGCGCAAGCTCGCCGCGGGCGGTTCCCCCCCTCCCCCTCCAGATGCGATGCCTGTGTGTGCCTTGGCTATATAGCCTATATAGTGTCGGGGGAAAGTCCGAGGGAAAAAGGCGGACGCGGCAGAGAGAGAGAGAGAGAAAGGCTAAGTCGATTCTTCGGCGACGCGCGATCGCCTGGGTTCCCCGCCCCCTCGCGCTGCTGAGCTGTGTATATATGTATAGAGGGAGCGAGCGAAAGCCATAGCGCGACGGCGACGGCTTAGCCGTTGGCGCAGTGTGCGCCGGCTGATTGGCGGAGGGAAAATTTCGGCTGGGTTTTTACGCGCTTAGTTTGGGGAAAGATTTTCGCGGCTGTTGTTGGCTGGGAGAGGTGCGGCTTTGATGCTGATGGTGGGAATTACGTTGTTTTGGCGGCGGTGAATGTTTCGGTGGCTGATGCAGTTTTTTGGGTGGGAGTAGGTTGGGTGATGATTCCGGATTGATTGTACTTGATTTTTTTTTTAGATGTACATATTTTCATTATTTTATCTAATAATTGATGAGTATGGGTCAAGGAATGGAAAACTGCGGCAAATACGAAGTTGTATGAAATAAAAATAATAATGAGTTACAAAAGTAGCACTTAAAATAGATAGTTCTCTGGTAAAAATCACAATCAAATAATCATCAGATTAACTTAGCTTATTTTAAGCTTCAATAATCAATAATGAAAAATCTTTGCATGATTCTGAATAAATAACCATAAAAAAATATTAGTATTTGATTAGATAGCTGTAATTATCAGTCGGCCGCGATTAAAACTTGTTGTTTGGCGAAAGTAACCTTTTTATGTATACAGAACGAAATCACTTAGAAAGAACAAGAAGAGAGAAAGAGAGTAAAAGTAGTAGCAATAAAGAGAAAAAAAGAGGTATGAAAAAGGAAAGGAAAAAAAGAGAGCAAGAGGGTGAAGAGCATTAAGCGTTCGCGGGGGAAAGTGCGATGTTTATGCTTGGATTTTTATATTGCACTTTTTATTTTCCCGGGGAGTTATGAATAAATAAGCGATTGGTTCATGCAAAGCGGGCCCCTGAATGAATAATGCGGCTTTGTTGATTCTTCTACTTTTATTTTTCTATAAAGATGACCGCTTGGCTACAATGGAAATACGTAATTTTCACCGCTCGGCGCGTGCTCGTTTTACGAGCGTGGATTTAATTTTTTTTCCGCTTCTACATACGGACTGCTTTTTATATACTTTTCACCCTCGTTCATAAAGTTTAGTATTTGCTTGAGCATGAATAAGATGAACGGTATATATAAGGGATTCTTATAAGCTTTTAAAATTTAACGTTTCAAAACATTTTACACTATCAAACTACCATTAACAAATGCATCAAATTCTCCTTAACAAAACACGCACATCCGCTCAAATTTTGCTTCCCTCATCAACATTTAAAAACTCCCTGTTCATCGAACAACTCCACTAATCCTCAAGAAAAGCCAAATCGGCCGAGCGAGTCTACCGCGTGTGTCGGAGCCTCAAAGCCAAAGATCCGTTAATTTCTGCCGCGTAACGAGCGCATTGTCTCTCTCTTTTTCCCAGAGAGAGCAAACAAAATCCGTATGTACACGCAAAAGCTTGCCCCGGACGTGTTTCTAGGCCAGTTGCTCTTCTTCGGCTTGTCAAGAGGTGCGCAACTTAATACCCACTCCGCGGCTTTACACCCTTTCCATTACTTTTCCGGTAATCCGGCGTAACGTCCGGCTGCGTCCTTGGAAAAACAAGCGTCAACGCCAGCAGTCTATTCCAGGGTTTTAATCTGCAGAATTTCCTATTGCATAGCGTTGCGAGAATACTGCAGCTTCAAATTTCATAGCTTCGACAGATTCCAGCGTTCGAATCAGTTGCGTGCATCTAGCCTCTAGTTTCCCTCCCTTTAAAACGACGCTTCCTACTAACCGATAAATAAAGAAAAGCAGAGAAAGAAGCACGCCAGGAGCGATTGACAAAACACGCCTCTGCGGAAGGGACGCCGCGCGTCTAGCCGCACAGACGCGCAGGAATATAAAATCGCATTCTTGCGGCCGAGTCTCGGTCGCGGCGGGAAAACCACGGAAACGGGGATGCGCTCAGACGCGCGCAGGTATACATCCGCCGGGCCGCTTGTATACCTGGCCGCGCGTTCACGCTCCGACTTTTATTACCCATTGAGCGCTTTTCGGAAAATGATTGGCACGTATAAGCTTCGAGTTTTCGCTTGGCTTACGGCCGCATCCAGAGCAATAAATACCCACTGTCTATTAAAACCCGAACGCGCTCGCATATTATTATATGTCTCGCATAATACACAAAGAGTAAACACTTTTCCGAAATCGGCGATCCGCCCCCTCGCTCTTAATGCACACTATAGCAGCGATTCGTCAGTCATCCAGCGCGCAAACAAAAGCGCACGCAGTTTTCCGCGCGTGATTCAGAGGCAGCGCCGCGCCGCCGCCTGATAATTTTCTCCGCTCAGCGGGAGGCGCGCGCGGCTATTGTTTAAGAGGCCGGCCCGCCGAGGAAATGACACCGTGAATCCATCACGGCGTCGTAAAGTGCCGAGCGGTAGCTGTCTTAACTGGGTCTTTCTCTGCTTTGAGGATATGCGTCCGGCTGCGTTTTTTGTTTCTCTGCGCAGGATCCTTTTTTTGCGATGGTATAGTGGATGCTTTTTGCGAGGCTGGTTAGGAGGCTGCTGTTTGGCCAGGTTTTTTGTGGGATTTTCGTTGGGTTTGTGTTGCTGTTTCGGCGCTCGCGCGCGTTTGTTTATAAAATGATAGTTTGGGTCAAACGGATTTTGTTACTTTGAAAGTTTATGGAAAGTCGAGCTTTTTCCGCGGGAAAAGCAGCCCGTTGAATTGCATTTGCTGAAAAAGCTTTTTGTGTAAAAGGTTACTCTAATTAAATTGCAGGTGTTACGTGTGACAATGCGACAATGTAACTGCACACGCGACACTTAACTTGCACGCAAAAATATTACATTAAAAATAAAGCCAAGCTCTTCTTTGCGTTACATGTACATAACCGAAAGAATAATTGTACGACAGAAAATTATGAAAAATTCACGTCTGCTAATTAAAGCGACGTTAAAATTCAAGCCGATCTAGATAGGCGCGCGGCCCGTTGAAACCGCGAAAAAAGACCGTTAAACCACACGCGAGAAAGCGACACCTAACGAGCTCGACTGCGAGCGCGCCTGGGCAGAAAGAGAGTAAAAAGAAAGGAGAGGTATATATTTGGGCTCTTTTGATAAAAATCGACGTCTCTCTACCTTCGGCTCCATCCATCATCACTCCCCTAATTTAGCGCGCGCCTGCGATCCCGAGGTCCTCGAAAAATCTGAAAAACAGAAAAAAATTTAACTGTCAGGGAAGTTATATAGGAGGAGGAGAAAGCGCGGAGTGTGTAGGAAAGCGCGAGATGTCTCTGGGGAATGGCAATTATTTGTTTAGGGGCTAATTTTTGTGAACGTGTCTCGCTTTAGCAGGGGGAAGTCTGGACGTTGTTTGAAAGGACATCTTTTTGGTCCGTTTGGAGATCTACATGTACACGCAGTTTCCGTAGGGAGGCGAAAATGTATAGAGAAATTAATTTTATTTTTTTATCTATTTACGGGAGCTACATGGAAGCTATCCAAGATGATTATATTACTGTAGTATTTGAAGGCAGCAGTTTTTAAAACATACAAATTAATTATAAATATAATTAAATGGACAAATCGATTTAGAGACTATTTTATAAGATGCATCGTCTGATAACTCGAATTAACATTGCAGCCGATCCCTTCTCTTTCTTGAATACATACCAAACCAAGTAACCGCGCGATCTTAAATTCGAAAGTGAAGTAAAACAAAACACCGCTACATATTTACTTCAAAATGTTCCTTACTGGCAAAAACAAAAAAAGTCCAAAATAAAGCGTATAACCATCCCAACGCAACGTCACCCGCAAACTTTCCACTCCCGAGCTAATCCCAAGCGATCCCTCCGCGTCTCCTATACCCCAAGCGCGAGCCACCCAGCGGCAGCCATTCAACGCAGAAGTCATCGTCACCCAAGAAAAAAAAAACGTCCATCACCAGAGACTAATAGCTCCGCAGCACCGTCTCTCCCGCGTATACAAAGCCCCAAAGAGGCCGAACCGCCGGCAGAAAAGCCGGCCCTCCGCGCCTATACACACACACGCGCGCGCGCGCGCGTCTCACGCATTTCCGAAAAAGAAACGCGGAGCCAGCGCCTAATGGCCCTCTCTCGCTCCGTGCTTAGCGTCCGAAGGATAACGTAGCCGGCGCTGCAAGGACACGGCCTCGCGCGCGCGCGAGCGATCATTTTCCCCGCTCTAGCAGCGGGCGGTCCGGGAATATATATGGACGTTTCTCTGTCTCTCGTTTCGCAGCTGTGCGAGAGAGTAGGGGAGCCGCCGCGAAAATAGCCAGCTTCCGTACCTGCGCGCGCCTCTGCCCCGCTGGGAAGAGGCATTTTTACGTGCGGATGTTTACGCGGTATTAGCGGGGGCGGGGGTTTGTAAATTTCGGGGCTTTTTTTGCTCTCGTCTTTTTTTTGCGCGGATGTGGAGGCGAGACGTTAGTGCACTGGCCGCTGAGGGTAAGTGGATCGGATTATATTTTATTGGCTGGACTATTGGAATGCCGAGGTGAAAACGTAGAGGGGTGGCTTTGCTTTTGCGGGAGGGACTGGACGAGTTTACGCGGGGGTCACGCGCTGACGTTGACGTCGGGGATTGGGATTTTTGCACCTGACGTGTTTTTTTTTTTTTTAGGGTTTCGCGGTGGTTGGCGAGCGACGCTGTTGTGGTTTAGGGTTTTCGAGCGTTGAGGATTGGGAATAGTGATTTATTGAGTTTTCTTTCCTTGGGTTCGCTCAAAATCGAAGGGTGGATTTATCAAGCTGAGATATTTTTTTGCTTGATGTATTTTGGTGATTGGAATAATTGCGATGCCAGCTTGCATGACGAATGATTTTTAATTTTGTTAATTACACCGTTCAACGATTTTAAAATGGTAATTATGTAAACAAATGGTTATATAATTCATCATACACGTTCTTGGTCTTCGCAGTATGCTAATTAGATATGTTTTTGCAAAGAGGTCTACGGCCACATATAATTAACACGTATAATTTTAATTACGCACGCGGCTTCAATTGCATTTTTATTAAATTTTTCCCTTCGTTATTGTACTTTTGTAATTCCATGAACGAATCGTTAATTAACTTAATGATCGCAAATATTTCGCACAATCCCACCCCCCTCCCCCCATCACGCTAAAGTGAACAAAATAATAATTAAATAAATTATTAAAT
The DNA here is from genome assembly GCA_900480035.1 of Eupelmus urozonus. Classification (NCBI taxonomy): domain Eukaryota; kingdom Metazoa; phylum Arthropoda; class Insecta; order Hymenoptera; family Eupelmidae; genus Eupelmus; species Eupelmus urozonus. Next base: position 62,549 of record UELX01000180.1, on the reverse strand, counting down.
GAACCCTCATAAATAAGCAACAACGCAGCATTTACATCTCCATTACGCAAAAAGTCCCATCCTTCCGCTCGGCCACATCCATTACAACGTAAAATCACCAAAAAGTATATCACCCACCCACACCGCCGGCAAAACTCCGCAAGCAAAAAAGCAAGCGCTCCGAAAAATCGGAGTCCATATACCCAAGCCCTCTAACCCAGAGAGAGAGCCAGCAAGCGAGAGAGAGAGAGAGAGAATAAGAGAAAAGACGTCGACGCGACGGCGGCGAGGCGCGCGTAGGTACATAATAAGATCCTCTCTCCGCCTATCTCTCTCTCTCCCTCGCTATTCTCTCTCTCTCTCTCGCGCGGAGACGGCTCCCTCCGCTTGCGCGCGCGCGCGGGGGCCAACACGGCTGTATATCTTAGTGACTAAGCCGCGTCACGTACACGGCAACAAGCCGGCTCTCTCTCGCTGGGAGAGGGCCCGAAACGACGCCAGCCCCGCTCTCGCTGTGCGCATAATACCGAGAAATTCGGTGGGCTGCCTCGCGGTGTACTTAATTTTGAGAGATGGCTTTGGCTATGGGTTCCGTTTGCGCGTCTTTGGATCGTATGGGTTTTCGTTTATGCCTGATGATTGCTGCGTGGGGAGTGTTTAAAGTGAGAAGTTTTATGGTTATTCGATGCGCATCTGCATTTATCTGTAGCTCCTTAAAGGAGCCTCTAATAAAGTAACTTTTAATACGAACGTTACACTAGCCGATATATTCACCAGCACTGAAATCTTGAAAATAAAATCCGCGTCAACCACCTCGCCGAAAAAGTTCATCCGCGCGGCGAAGCAAAAACACCGCGGCGCTGAGTCACTTATTTTGCCCGTCTTCGCGCTCATCTATATACCCACCTCTTAAACAATCAGCGCTACTCCCATATACACCGCGAAGAGCTCGTCTCTCCCCAACCTAGCGGCCATATACCTTATCGACTTATAATCCGCTCTAATCCTCCTCCTTACAGCGGCTTTCCAACTACCCCCCATATATTTTCGCCTCCTATACATGCACACTTACGCGTCCGCGCGAAGACAATACGCCACCTTTCCGCATACATATACACGCGTCCGCGCCGAGAGCCAGAGCAGTGGGAGGGCCTTAACGAATATTTGTAGACTCTTCGAAGCGGCGAGCGGCTCCCTTTTCTAGGTATACGGCCTTGGCCGCTCCCGCACGCACACGGAGAGCCGCCGGCAGCGCGCTAATCTGCCAGAGAAAGAGAGAGAGAGAGAGCCAAGCGCATATAGCGAGAGCGCGCGAATTAGAGCGGCCTCCGAGGAACGAAGAAGCCGAAAAGCCGCCTACGCACCGTAGAGAGCGGCTTTATTACTTTATTTCCGCCCGACGCTCATTACGCAGCGAGCCCGCGCTCGGCATTGTCCAAAGACGAGGGTTATATATGTACGCGTATATATACGCGCGCCGCGTATTTATTATTCCAGGCCCGTATTAGGGAGGATTTAGGGAGGCGACGCCGTGGCAAATAAGCGCGGGGGGGACGTCGCTGAGGAATCGATATATATATATGTGTATAGACACAGACGGCTCGTATATGGATTCGAGTGCTGCACTCTCTCGTCTCTTTCGCCTTAATTCACTGGGTCAACCCTGTATATTTATGGCGATTTAATTATCGCTCCGCGCGCGCCACGGATTTCCGCAGAGAGCGAGAGGTAAAATTCTGTATTTGTTCATACGGTCTCTCTTTCTCTCGCGATCTCATGCCGCCGCTCTCTCTGTGTATATACTTGTACTGTTTGCTCGAACGGGGTATATATCGCTGTAATTGTGTGCACGCTGCTGTGTATGTGTATGTATAGGTGTACAATGGGCGGAGGGAAATATGGCTCGTTTAAGCTTTTTCCCCCCGGTAAATCCGTGCCCCCGAGGAGCGCCGGCTATTTTCTTCTTTTCGGGAGAGCGCCGGCTTTCTCTGCGTTTATTTGCGCGCCTCGCTGCTTTATCGATCTTTATTCCTTTTTAATTAAGCCTGATTTTACCGATATTCGCGCGCTGCGGATGTACCCGGTTTTTCAGGATTTCAGGAAAATTTATATTATACGTAGGCTGCTGCGGGTATTGTATATATTAGAGCAGGCCGTATAACGTTAATTAAATAATTCATTATTGTATAGATAATTTATCAATTGCGTGATTATTATCGCGTCAATGTAAATAACTCTGCAAGTCTACTCGTATATTCAATTCAATTCAGAGTAAACATAATAAATGATTGCCGTACAACTTGATATCAACAATTCAGGTTCGCCGAAGCCGTATAAAAATTTAACAAATCACTATACAATGCCGCCTGGTCGTGGCTTCGATATACCTTGTTTATTCAATATCGACATACGCGCGTACACGTAGCAACATGCACAAACGCGTAATCTGGAAAAACGTTTACATTTTGATAATGACACAACTCGCCACGCCGTGTCGCATTCCTGGATCTTACAACTGCTTTCTTAGTCTTCCAAAGCGTAATTCGCGTGCGTTTATATACACATACACGAGAGAATACATGGCTTTTTTAGGCGAGAGTACATTGAAATCTGTTCGGAAGTCATTTACACAGAGCTCTTTCGACCTGCTTTTTCGGCGGCGGTAAATATTGCAAAAAGCGAGGGCGATGGGAGCGATGCAATTTTGATGGGCCGGCCAGATGGGCGCGGGCGTTAGGGTTTTTTTTTTCGAAAAAAACATCGAGGCACAAAAGAGTGTATTTGCTTTTTTGCGCGAAATTTCAGCGTCAAACTGCGTTTATATAGCGTCGAAAATTGATGCATATCCCCCCGGCTAGCCCGACAGAGAGCTCCGGGTCATTATATTTACTCCGCAGTGCGATTATTGATACGCAGCAACTTGAGAAACTGTCAGCGAGTGATTTACGCGCTCAAAACCGAGAGTAAATTTTCAAGGCCCAGCAGGAGGAAGCTCGGCGTTTGACGCCAATTGTCACCTGGTTCCGCGCCGGATCCGAGGCATTAGCGCACGGGCTTATAAATACCTGAACGCCCCCTGTGCCAGGTATACAGCTCTCGCCAGTGGCTCTCTATACATAACCAGTAGCACTGCGCTCTCACCTCAGCTAAACAATCTTTCGCTCCGGCAACCCTTTCCTATTCCGCTGCGCAAATATACGCAAACCCAACAAATACAGAATAAAAACGCGCAATTATAGATACACAGAGTTTCGTAAACGCACTCTGCTCGGCTCGAATAACTTTTATTCATCAAACTCCGCTCTTCGCGCTATTTTTTCGCCCCCAAACCAGAATCAGCCCGCGCCCGACAAATAATGCATCCGCGCTCTCGCGCCTCTCTGCGAGAGCCCAGCGGATTGAAAAATTCATCCCCCGCGTAACCGCAGCGCGCGCGCCACCCACGCTCGTCATTTATTCCCATCAGCATCGCGTCCAAAATAACCACCCCCCCTGCGCTCCGAAAAAGCCCCGGAAAAATCGCGCGCAATTTCCAGCGCTCGGCATTAACAAGCCCAGCCAGCCGCTCGCACGGCGAGCTGCAAAAAGCGGAGCGAGTAATTTATGCGCGCGGCCCCGCGCGTGGGTGTGTATATAGCGTTTCTACAATGCAGCGACACGCGAGAGCCTGGATTTTCCGTGTAAAGGATCCGGCTGGCCGGCGATTTTCAGACGCGCCGGGCGGTCCGACGCCGCTTTCCCGGCTCCCTTTTACGCAGAGACGTACTTATTTGGGCGGGTCTGAGGGGGGAGTGTAGGAAGTAGCAGCGGCGTTTCTGCGTCTTTTTTTTCTCGGGGCGGTTCGGACGCGCAGGACGCTGCAGGATTGCGTGCGCTGGGATTTTCAGAGCTGGAAAATTTTCTGGGTGCGCTCGGATTTTTCTAGCCGCGTTTATGTGGTGCGTTTATTAGAAATCCTTTTTCTTGCCGGTTAATGTTGGTACTCGCAGTCAGATCGAGGCGTAGTATATAGTCTATTGTTACGGTACACAGGTGCGCGCAGCGTGCATCAACGGCGCAAAAAGTCGAGCTCTCTTTCTCCATCAAAATTCGACGCATTGTCTTAGACTATTCCCTACTTATGCGTCGACGCCCCGCTGTCCTATTCTACCTGTCGCGCCCTTGACTTTACAATTTCACTCTGCTTATCCCCTGTTTATCTGGCCTCCAAATCGCCCGCTGATCGCGACTGTCTCCAGCAAACTACACGTATATACAAACATCTCCCGTCGCTCTCACTCTCCTCTCTGCCTCGATCAGCTCCTTCAATCAAAGCCTCGTCTCTTTTTTTTCTCCAGAAACCAGCCGAGTTTAAAATACGATCGGCCGGTTTACTCGGGATTTTCGGAAGGCCCGGCGATAAGAAGCGAGCGTGAATACAGCATACACAGAGAGGAAAGAGCCGCCTCATGTTTAAACAAAACTGTAATCCTGTTTAATCTGCAGCGCGTATGTGTTATGCGCACCCTCGGCGCAGCAGGCACGCATATTGTGTGTGTGTATGTGTCACCCCTCGCTCTGGTTTCGTTCGTCGCCCAGCTTGTTTGCTTGCGCGCACGACGCACTTGGCTGCCGCCAGGCGGGCGCAGCTCGGCCGTGACGAGAGCAAATTCGAGACTCGCGCGCGCGCGCGTCTACAAAATTGAGATGCAGATATACTGATACATATGTTAGCGGGGCCCGGGGATTTGAGCCTGCCGAGTTATAGATTGTTTTGCTAATGCGTGGTGTAATGGTAGATTGACGGGGCGGGGGTAATGTTGAAAGTAAATGCGGGGATTATTAGGGGCTGTTGGAGTGTAAAAGTGGAGGTATGGATGGATGTTGCTTTTCGAGTTGAGAAAGGAGAGGTATAGTTTCTGGGTGATTGTAAGGTAATGAGGATGAAATTTTCAGGTTGACCGATGTTTGAGATGATGTTTGTGTATTGCTCTTTGTTGTGGTGTCTTACCAGCACCAAGTTAAGTTGAAAATTGTTGGTGTATCTTTTTATTAACAATGTTTTAAAAGCAACCGTCCGAAGTGATAAAGTTTTATTAAAATTACATATATTAATCTATTTTTGTCCATTACAGTACAAAGTAAGTAAATTATAAAAATTATAATTTTTAATAATAAAAAAAACGTTAATAATTTATCTGCTTTTTGTCATATTTTTATAAAATTAATATCATTTTAGAATTTTTTATACATTTTGGACAACAGAGTAATTTTAACGTCGAATCCGCGAATTCAACACGATTTAAAAAAAAAATTGAGAATAATAAGAATACAATAGTCTTCGATATAAGCCATGTTTGATGTAACAGTATCCATATCTAATTAAAATTTGAATTTCGGTATTGCTTAATAAATAGAATTGACATAAATATATTTTGTGAACAATGGGAAAACTAAGTGCATAAATCCTATAAAAATATGCATATTTTCCTATATAAATCATATAAGTAATAAAAATATTTTTTTTGTATTCAAAATTTTCAAAAATATATTTTTAGTGCAATAAACAGTTTATATTATCCAATTGGTTCCATAATCTAAGCAGTTATAAGTTAGATCAGTCCTGAAATACCAGTTGAATTATAGCTTATCACATACGCGCGCAAACACACTTACATACATATATATACACACATACATTCACTGGCCTGCTTACAGATATACAATCGGAAGAACTATACATTCTGAACTAAAAAACTCAAATATAGAAGAATTTATCGAAAACTCGAATTTTGAAAATGTCGCCGCGATAAAACTTTTTCTTACAAAAAGCAAAAAGTGAATTTTAGAGCGTTTAAGATAACAGACAGCTATCTTATTGATTAATCCTTCAAGGCCCAATGTTACTTACAAGCGACATTTAAAAAAATTTGATCTCATGCTTTTCATTAAAAAAAATGTATAATAATATAAAACACGTGTATGAATATTACAACCTTGATTATTATGTGACGTTTGCAGTAAATTTTAATGGTGAAATGTTTAAGACAATCAAGAAAAAGAATAAAATTTCAAATTTTGAATTAGCGTATTTGACAAAGTCTTAACGTACTCGTTAAAAGTTTGAATCATATACATTTTCTTCTATACATACGTATCTTTTCAGTAGCTGAAAACGCATCAAACAAAACAACGACAGCCCCGAACCCGATCGCCCCAAGCTTTATCTCTCATCGCGCGAAACAAAGCGTCGTAAAAATCAAGCACGCCGAAATCCCCCACCGAAAGCCGCACCCAACCACCCAAGTCACGGTAATTAATCTAACTCGCTCATATCCATTACCCGCCAAACCTTCTCCATCCCAAGCCATCGCAGCCCCTCATCGAATCTCGTTCGCGAATCATCGAAGAGTAAATAAACAAATCGTCCCATAACTCAATCGCTCACCGCTCCCCAATCAAGCCCTTACACTCATATCTCCATCTGTAGATACGCATCGAGAGCCAGCTTTCTTCAGACCCCAACGCGCAATGCGACGCGTGCAATTTAATACGCAAAAAAAGCCACCCCCGCCCTTTGTCGCGTATATACGTGATGCGTATGGACCGAGGCAGCATAGAGAACGGAGAGAGAGAGTTGGGAGTGTGGACTAGGGCTGCGCACGTGAAGGAAAGCTCGAGAGGCTCGTACACGGCTCGTAAATCACACGGAGATAAACGAGAGAGGCGAGCTGCAAAGTATTTACGCGGTAACCCAGTGACACGCGCCGCCGAGAGGATATAGCGATTGCCGGCTTTGTGCGTAACAACACACTTGAAATTGGCCGAGAGGCGAGAGGTGGGGGTGGGAGGTTTGTTATTAAGGATCGCTGAAAGGCCCTTTATCGCCAGGCTGGATCTCCGGGCGCTCGAGAATATCATTAATTTAACCCCTTCGGCTTTTATCTTCTGAGCTCCGGGCTTTCCCGCGACTAATTTTGGGGATGCGGAAACGTACGAGTCGGAGCTAAGCTAAGACGGCTCTCTGCGGGCGAGCGCGCAAAAGTACGTTATTTTTGGCGGCGATGCCAGAATGTGTAAATTCGTTTGTGGTAAAAATGTCATTTTTTGGAAAACTCGTCACTTCGTCTTCCGGCCCCGCACTTATAACACCCGAAATATCTTGACCCGTATACCAGCGCGGATGTTTGTTTTCGTCGCTTCTGATGAACGCTCGAGTTTTCGAGAGCCTCCGGGCTATTTGTTTTGCAAAAAGATTGAAATTTTCGCTCTTTCCTTTAAAGCTTCTTGATAAAGCGCGTATGGTTACCAATAAAACCTGCAGCTTCCCCACTCTGCCGTGAATTTTTATTCCTTTTTCACCACTCGTTAGTTTTTGTTTCGCATATACACACAGAGGCGGGCGTGCGTGTATGTAAGGTAAAGACACGAGCGCGCGCGTGCCGGCGTTTTATAAAGCCGCACAAAGGAATTTGCGTTTGAATGACGAGAAATTTGCGTTTTAACGTGCAGTGAAAGTAGTGCACGCGCCGCGCGTACGCTTCGCTCTCTCACTCTCTCTCTCTCTTTTGCGCGCGTGCATTTTTTGTCTTTAAATTCGATGTCTGCGGGGAGATAGATAGATGTATGGTAATCGTTGCGATTGTTAGTGCGGCATGAATGAAGGGAGCTTCCTCTCTCTCTTGCTCTCTTTTTTTTACCAGTGGTATAGAAAGTGAATTTGTCAATACAGGAAGACGGGCCTTCGCCGGATCCTCGTAAAAGGGTACTTTGTATAATGCTAGAACGGTTGTGTAATGCAACGAGGGACAGGTGGATATTTTATTAATACTGAAGCTTGCAGTTTTGCACAGTCATGATAATTCAGGATACACGCCCATATATTTTTTTAAGATCAGCTGTGTAAAGCGCGTTGTTTAAAACAAAATATAACTCGTTTTATAATTTACATATATCACCTCCCAGATCTTTAATTAATCAGATTTGAAAACATCAGGCGAAAGCCCAAAGGGCCCAAGCTCCATTCATCTCTGAAAACAATCGATTTATCAGATCCTCCGCAGCAAGCCAGCAATCATCTCCCAAACAAATCCAGCAGCCAGCAAAGACACACCGCCAGTCCCACCAATCAACTGCTTCTCCATCAATAAAAGCACCTCCCGCGCAAATACATATTCCACCCTCGCTACTAACCCACCGCCTGCACTACAAACTCGCCCATCCAGCTTACAGCAGCTCTCTTGCAACCCTATAGCCTCTCCTTCTCGGCGCGTAATAACAATTTTTATCGCGCGATAACGGGGGCGCTCAGCCGAGCGCGTCGCGAGCGAGCTCACGCGGGCATATGTCGATCCACATGTTCGCCCCGCGCGAGGATGAAAGAAAAGCGAGGAGCGAGCCGACAATGCGCGCCTGGCTCCCGCACAATGGGGGGAGACCCGTCGATGAAGACATTGCGCTCGCTACGTATATATAATCCCTTTCTCTCTCTCTTTACTCCGCCCTCCGTATATATCGCGTAGAGAGAGAGAGGATGGCTTATGCGGATGTGCGCGCGAGGGAGTGAGTGTGTGTGCTCATTGTGTGGACGGGTTGTGCATATAGGGGGAACGCTTCGGTTCGAGAGGATATGTACGCGAGTGGAAGTCGGGGGGAGGGGAGAGGATGTTTTTATTCAGCCGGCGAGGGGGTGGAAGTGGGTGTGCGGGCCTTTTTTGAAGGATGAATCGCTTTGTCGCGCGGCCGGGCACTTGATTTTCGGCGCAAGCTTTGTTCGCCCTTGGTGGGATTGATTTTTTTCGGTTTTGTTTTATTTTTTTGAGAGTTGGGAGTCAAGGGTTTAATGATGCTGCGAGGTGCGTTTTTTGGTCGTGTTTATTTATCTTGTTATATGCCTTGATTTTATGAATATATCAGCAGAAAAAGATGCTAGTACCTAAAAACACTTTTGTCGCTAATTGAAATCTTCTGCTCTACTTATACTATGCAATCAAAATCAACGACTAACAGAGAGCCTTGAAAACATTTACGCGCGCGGCAGAAGAAAAAGTTAACTCTCAATTACTCGCATTATCCTCACATAAAAAGCCACTTTCGTTTTAACACCGCTCGACTCATCCCCTTTCATTACAAGACTCTTAGCCTCACCTCTCCCCTACATCTTAATGCAACGAGCTTTTAAATAATTAAAAGACCCAAACTTTCAGATTTGTCCTCTGCATTTTTACCCGATCCCTTCACCTTGCCAACTGTATACTCATACAAAGCAGGGGGCTCGGGGATTAAAAAGCAGATGATAATTCGATCGGCCCAAGCCTCGCCACCGTACAGAAATGCATAATTCATGCAGCTCGCAATGTGCCTAGTTTAAAAAAAAAAAAAGATGCTCCGTCTTTTTTCGCTTGTTTCTCTCCCGGCCCAATTGAGCGTGAAAGTCAACACTCGACTTTTGCCGCCCCTTTTCGTCATGTACGCGCAAAACGAGAAGAAAAAGAAGGGAGGCCGTGATTTTGTTAGAATGACGCGGCTGGTTGACGATTCGCCTGTTATTTGCTGGCTGCGGGCGCGCGCGACGAGCTGTTTTATGAGGGTACAATTAAAGCTGTGTAGATAGAGAGAAAAATATTTATTCAGCGTGACTGGGTGTTTGTGTGCGGAGTTGCAGTGTATAAATAAACTGGAAGTGGCTGTAAAAATGGCGAGATGATACGCGCGCTCGGCGATTTCGTTTGACTCGTCTGTGTACTTTACTGGAGATTGTAAATGCGTGGAATTGTGCGAGCTTTATGAACGAGTATTATGAGCAAATTAAATACTAATTGAAATGGACGAAATGTGCTCAATTAATGCAATAAAAAATTAATTGTAAATATACAAATATTTTTATCAGATTGGCCTATAAAACAGCGAGATTTAACGACGGCTTTAAAATTGATTCACGAGCCGAAGGCTAAGGTCAGAGTCTCTCATCCTCCGAGCTTACCACTTCTCATCACGACTCCGTAATAGAATTAATGACATTATTAAAACTTTCCCAGCCATTCGTCTTTTCTCTTGATAGCCAGCAACTCAAGCCGCATAGCTAATAACCAAGCTTGCCTTTACAGCCGAGCCACGCTTACTTTCCTTGCGCGCGCATCGTAAAGAATCCGTATACGCGCCGCTTGTGTATTTACGGCTTTACAGGCGCGAAGTTGTAATTTCAACTTATTAGTGCATATATATATACACATGCTTCTCAGGCGCGCGAAATGAGCCAGCGCTTATCTCTCTTCTTGCTTTACGGCCCGACGCGGCCGGCGATAAAAGGCTTAATTGGAATTTATTTAAATCAGCTGATATTCGATAAGTCGCTTGGTGAAATATTATTTAAGGAGATTCTTAGGCTTGGACGGCTGTAGAAAAGTTTGTAAGGTTGGGAGCGATAGGAGCGAACAGTTGGCAGTTGGCTTATCACACATTCTTGTCTCTGCTTCTTGTCTTAAAATATGCGACGCGGATCGATTTGAATATGTTAGTCTACTTGGCCTGGCGGTAAATAAACAACTGTTTGATTTAATTTGTCGCTTTCATGAATAATGCAGAGTGCAAGCGTTTTTTCCGTCTGTATCGCGTAACGTTACTTTTTCGCATCAAACCTTCGATCAGAACAGCCGATCGGATCTATACACTAAGAGCGAACAGAAAAGCATTTATCTATCCGATAGCCCCTTCAATTCACACTCATTCCACTCCCTAATCTCAAAAAACCTGCCAACACCTAACTCCAACCCAAAAACCCCACTTTCTCCACCTCGAGCTTCCAAACAAACCAGCCGACAGTAGCGAACCACCCCGACAGGCTCGTAAACGCGGCAAATCGAGCGGCCGGAAGTGTCATCCTGCCCCCGTGAAAAACAAAGGCACATAACCCAAGAATTCCTCAGCACGTGCGGCACAGGCGTGCGCGCGCTCGAGCCTATATACAAGAGAAAGCCAGTCTACACAGAGGAGAAGGCTTTGCGGGGGCGTCCCGAAAGGAAAGAAAAAATTAAACGAGGGAGAGCGCGCGCTAGCGAATCTCATTAATCGATTTCCCTTAATTAACGCGCTTGCCGGCGATATAGCAGCGGCGCTCGCTCGCCCCGTAATTACCATAATCGCTATACACAGGCAAGGATACGCAGCGGCGCGCGCGCGCGCGGGGCTATATAGCTAAAGAAGAAAAGGCAGCTCTCTAGGTTCGTTACATTATTGACCTTGCGCGAGCTGCGACCTCCTTTTTCCTCGTGCGCGCGCGAGGCGTATATATCTTGGCCGGCGGCGGGGCGCGGGGAACGAGGGAAGTAGAGAGAAAAAAAGGAAGAGGGCGAGAACGGGGGGGAAAGGGTCGAGAGGGGAGGAACAGAAGGAAGACGGCGCCGAGCGAGCGCGAGGAAGGAATTTTGTACGCTTGGCTTAAGCGCGAGGGGCTTGGCTCTCTCGCGCTGCTGTTCTCTCTCTGTGTGTGTGGGTTTGTGTATAGTGCTGGCTTTTCGGAAAATGCTGCGCTGAGGATTTTCGTGAATTTTTCCACGGGCTTTGGGCCGAGTGGGTTTGTTTTTGGGTTGGGGGTTGGATGTTTGGTGTTTTTGAGTTTTTTTCTGGGTGGGAGGTTTTAGTAGGGCTGTTGGGAGGGAAAAGTATTGTTGGTTATTTTTGGAACTGTAAAAAGTACAAGTTTTACTTTGTTTTCGGATTTAATGGGAATTTAACGAGGGTGAATGATAAAATTTAACGATTTGTCAAACGATTACTATAATCTGTCGAGATAAGCAGTTAATCAATTTGCCTAAGTGAGCTCTCTTTTTTGTACGAGTCACCTTTTGACTAGACTCAAGTGGAGCGAACTTTTTTCTCTCACTTAAAACAGTTGCCTCGGGTTTCAACAAGTGTTTTCAATCAAAACAGAGCCGCTCTCTCTCTCTCTCGGCGCTAAACGCCGACATGATATATCGCAGACAATTTCAGAAAAGAAATTCCGAACGTCGTAAAAGTTTTATGATACTTTTTCTTTTCCTTCTCTCCTATACCTTCTCTCCACCTTTCTTTCTATTACCTATCTATTATCATGATTTTATAATTATTATTAATGTTATCGCCGAGTTATCATCGTCCATTCTACGCCCCCGCTCTCCAAAAAACAGGCATGAAGGTTGATTCATTTGTTTTCGCGGCATCAGTCAGAGAGCAAAGAAGCGCAAACCCGTTTTAAAAAAAAAAACACGCGGCCCCCGAAACACTCGGAAAGCCACCCAAAAGCTCGCGTATCTCGAGCTCTCGGATCTCGATGCGCCGGGAGAGATAAGCAAATTATAGCTGAATTACACGTATCGTCGCACGGCTCATAGAAAATTATACCTCGCCCGTCGGATTAATCGATCCGAGCGATCAGCGCCTTATCTCCGTTAATCTCGAGCCATCTCTTAATCTCTCTTTCTCTCTCCCTCTCTCTAACCCAGCCGATTGTATGATTCACCTTACACGCATCCCTACCCCTGCGCAAATCAATTCAAACGCACAGCTCCCTCGTTATAATCTTCCTCCTTGCCGCGCATCCACATCCCCGAAAAGTTTGTATGTACCTGCGCATCCGCGGGAAATTCGAGCGTCCGCATCAGCTTTCGCGCTCCACGTGAGACGCGAGAGCCTTTTCTTTTCTCCCCTACTCGCCCCCGCTTCTTTTTCTCTCTGCGCTCGTGAGTGTGTGTGTGCACTGCTGCAGAGAAGAAGGGCCAGGGCTGCTCGGCCGTCCGCCGCAATTTTTTTTTTGCGCCTCGTCTCTCCCTTTTTCCTGTGTGTGTGTGGAGGCGAGCGCTCCCTTTTTCGTTCTTGTTTTTGTAGGGCAGAGAGAGAGAGAGTTTCTTGCGCGATGATGATGATGATGACGCTTCTTTTGACGCGGCTGAGCTGCCGCCTGCGCTTGGCTCTCTCTTTTTTTCGAATTTTTCTTTGAGCGCCGCGCGCTGCTTTTTTGTTGTCGGAGCGAGCGATCTTTTAGCGAAGATAAAAATATCGCGCTCGCGCTCGCCGGCAAAGTAGTTTTTAGCCGACGCCCGGAAGACTCTCGCTTATATATCCAGCCTGCACTTTTAATGGCCTGCACTAAGCTTTATCAGTTCGCTCAATTACTTTGCTCTCGCGCAGACGATTTTTGAAAGCAGCCCCCCTCCCCTATCGCGTCTGCAATTTTCCGAAGAATTATTAAAAAGTCGCAAAAAGCACAGCCCAGCCCCGTGTACACCGGCGCTCGAGGGCACTGCAACACTTGCGCGACCTACAAAAGAGAAAAAGCCCCGGCGATCGAAGAGAGCCGGCTCTCTCCCTCCCTTTTTGGAATCCCTTCGCAAAATAAGAAAAGTAAAAAGTATATATCGCGTGTGTGTCGCAGTGCGTATAATAGATCGAGAGCCGAGGCGCGAAAAAGTCCCTCTAGGATTGCCCCCTCGGCGGTGTCGAAAAAAAGAAGAAGAACGAGCGCACCGTTTCTCTGGCAGAGAGAGAGCGAGGACAGAGAAGAATTAAGCGCGCCGGAATATGTTTGCGTAATGAAGCTTAAATTCGGGATGCCCGCGTCGCGCAAACAGGAAAAGCCACTTGACTCGTCCGTCACTCGCTCGCGACTTATCTCCGCCGTAATTAACGTATTTCATTATGTACCCTTCTCTCCTCTCTCGCTTCTTGTTTTTCTCAAGCGTCCAACTTGCACGCGAAATCGCCGCGTAACTCATCGGCCGGCTCTCTCTCTCTCTCTCCACGTGTGGGGGGGAATCCGATTTCTTTCGGAAGTCTCTCTCTCCCCGTTTGCGCGCGGGAGAGAAAAAAAACGAGGTCGAAGGGAGGAAAAGGGCGACGGCGTATATATAGCGTTATATACGCGAGCTGGCGCGAGATAGCCGCGCTCGACTTTCGACGTTGATAAAATGTATTAAGGAGGGTGAGAGGCGGGGGACGCGCTGCCGCCACTGCCGCCGTTATGTGCCGCGCCGCCGTTGCGCGCTGCACGAGGCAAGCGGGAAATATCGCGTTGCGCTCTGAAGGTCTTGCTGGGGATAAAAGCCCGGGCGTGATGGATTTTTGTTTTTTTTTCTCTCTCTCTTTTTCGTTCCCGGGAATTTGTTTATGGAAAACAAGCGGGGAATGAAGTTGGAAAAAGGAGGTTTGTTGCTGCGGAGATAAGTGTCGTTGGATTGCGGAAGGCTGGATTTGCGTTATGAGACTTTTTGATGCGGTTGGATTTTGTGGGAGCTGCGTAGAAAATTTTGATTTTTACGTTATTTTGTTAACATTTTAGCGTTTATTAAGAATGTCCCGTTGTTATAGCTGATAAAAATAGTCTCTTAAATTAACTAATCAAGTGCCAGTTGATAGACTCAATATACAAAGATTATCTGTTGCTATGAAGATTTATAGTTTTAAGACACATTAAAACACCTTCATTTAAGCTCAGGCAAAATATTGTCCCTTTCTAATCTAACCACGATTCACTTCATTCGATTGAAGTGTATATAAAAACGTATTCTTGTAACAAGGTGGCTGTATCGTTATAGTAAAGGACTTCCTCTTGACCTAATGCTTATTATATTGAAAGGATTTTGTCAAGAGGAAATCCGTTTCGCACCTGCATTAAATAGAAAATCTCAACAGCAATAAAGACACTCTCGGCCATAAGAGGCTTATTTTTATAGTGTATGAAACGGCATGTCTGTTCAAGTGCTCTAGGGTAAAAGTTCGTTATTTACCTGTTAACTGCAAACTTTGGAAATGACAATTGATCTACTACAGGAAATCTGTTTATGTGCTTAGGGCATATTCATTTTAGCCTCAAATAAGGATCCTTTGTGACTAATCGTCTTAAATTCCAACAAATAATATATAGGCTCAATAAACTTTATTGTATGACCTTGTGGGTGTGTATAAAACCAACCTTTTTCATAACTGTAAAATCAGTTTTAGACAAAAGATTTATATAAAGGTTTTAAGAAAAGGTGTATAATTCAAATTATAAAGTTAACACATTGAATTAATAGCTTTGCAATTGACAAAACGACCAACGTTTAATTGAAAACCTGCCTTAACGCCTTGAGAGTGACCCATTGATTAAAATATAAAATTTATTTTAATATAAACATGGTAATTAGTATTAACAACACATCTTTTCCATTATTTATTTCAAATTATATGTTTCAAGATTAGTGAACGAGGTGAGGTATAAATCGTCTAAACATGCTATGGAATCTATACACAATTTATTTAAACATTCGTACCTCTCAATCCAACATTACATAGATTCTTTCTAAGAAAATCATTTCTAACTCCATTCCCTTCATTCTAATCTCAAAAAAGTCAAACCGCGCGCGCATTCTCGAAAAGCTCTCGGCGTAAGCATCCAGGCCCGCAATCCCCGAAAATTCCAAAGCAGCAAAAAACCAGCGATTCCCGCGATCCTCAATTAAAAGACGTCGACGTGGCCGGATGCCGCACGCGTTTCATTATCGCTAAGTGCGCGCGCTCCTCTAGGGCGGCTCGATTAAGCGACGTTCGCCAATTAATTAGTAAGGGACGCAGCGTGCAAATATACGAACTGCCCCGCCGCGCCGTATGTCGCTCGCTGCTCGCTCAGGAAAACAAAGGAAAAAGTAGGGTACGCGGCCGCGCGTGCAGCTGAATTTTATTTGCACTATTGTGTGCGAGTGTCTGCGTGTGTATATATACGGAATGCACGTTGCATAATTGAAGATGGGTCTCCGCGGGTTTGGCGGCAATAAAGGTAATTGTTGGGCGGCTGCGTGATAAAGGCGGATGCGCGTCTATTGTCCGCGCTTTGTTTCCTTTATCGCGCCGGCCTTTCGCTAGATCTTATTTTGATAATCGAATGTACGCATTGGCTGCTTCGCAGTTTTTCGGATACACGGGGGTTCGACAAGTTTTTTTTTACGTTTTTATGACTCTTTTGAAGCGACAATGGTAAGTTGATTAGTCAGCTGTAGTTTTTTTTGCAGATGCGGTAAGGAGATAAAAAATTGTGCAACTGCTTAATGAATTTAAACTAAAAAGCGTTACTTTCGTTGCGAAATTTTTTCCCAAAAATCCAGTCTCGTAAAAAAATCAAAATTCTCGGTTCAGAAATTTACTTTATCACCTCAATATTAATCTCAAGTAAAAAATTACACCTCGCAGCACTTAATTAATCTCAATTCTTTTCAATGAACCAACATTTTATCAATATTCCGGGCCAAATATCTCCCCCGGCCAGCCGTCCTAATCTACTCTCCCAAAAATCTCGCGCAGTTTTTCTCCATATAAACATCCCCCACCCTCGCTCCTCGCGTCATTACTCCCCCCCCTAGTCACCCTCCTCCGCTCGCTCATCCCTCCCTATCTGCCGTTCGGATCTCAGCACGTGTATATGCGCCTCCTCGGTACGTAGCTATATACTCGTGCTAACGACTCCCGCGGCCACTCGCAGCAATATCCTCTTGCGTGCGCTCTCGCACACGGGAAAAAGCAACGGCGAGCATTACCAAGATAAAGCCGATCCGCTCTCCCGCATATCGAAGCTCTCTCTCCGCCAGAGACTATATGCACTTTCCCGTGTGTGCGTGCGCGCGTGTCTGTCCCTCGCGGGACTTCCTGCGTCATTCCGGAAGCGAGGAGGGGGGGAGATGGATCGCCGGCGCTGCCACGCGATGGCCGGCCTAAGATTTCCGGTCGGCGCGGCGGATCCCTTTCAGCGCGCCGCGCGAGCCCCGGGAAAAGGAGACACCGCCGCGCGGCTGATGTACGAAAATAATTCGCCGCCGCCGCCGCCAACGTCTGTTCTTCTCTCTTTTTCTTCCCCCCTCCCCCCTCTGTCTTTGTCTTCTCTCTTCTTTTTTTTTTATCGCGACTGGCGCCTGCGAAGCTCTTTGCATCCGAGGCGTAGTTTTCGGAGGGGGGAAGACGTCGGCTGTACCGGCGTTTGATCGATGACGAGGAGCTTTGGCTGGCTGTTGTGTAACATCAGCGGGCTGCTGCGAGGGCTGCGAGCTGACGCGGGAGTAGCGCGCGGGAGAGTCTCAGCGCTTACGAGGCGGATATCGGCGCGCGCGGCCTTCGGATAGCTGCGAGGGAAGGACCGTGGAGATTTGACCTGGAATCATCAGCGTTTTTTCTGGATGGACGGTGCACGCGTCGCCGGGATATGTGGCCGTAAATGGGGCGACGCTGGGGGCGATTTTTTCCGATTGACCGCTGGAAGGTGGAAGTATTGACGAAGTGATGAAAAGTGGCTTTTTTTTGAAAATATGGTTTTAGTTATGCGGCTGGTGATTGTATTTGATTCGAATTGAATATGTTTTTATGGGCGAAGAACTCTTGGTTTTTGGACTAGCCGTAAGGCTAATACAGGAAAATCGCAAATTTAATCGATGATACAATTAAAATTAACAAGCGTCCATTTGTAACTTCTCGCGTTAAAAAGTAAAAGTGTGCCCAAACATTAACAATTTACTTTACAAGTAGAAGTTTACCTATTCTCACTTGTTGGATTTTGAAAAATATTACAAACTAGTTTTCCTCATTCTAGTATAAAATCTTTAAAATTCATAATAAGAAAAATTTAAATGTTAAAATAGTATAGCCAAACATCAAATTGATGTGTCAGATTATCAATCGCATTAAAGTTATTCAAACATTCTTGAAAACGTACTTTAGCATAATCAAATTCCAATATTTTTGCGTAAAACTGAAATATTTTATCCATAGTATAGGTACGATAGTCTTTGAAAAAAAATTATAGTAGGTTGTCAATAAAAAAAAGTAACTTTGAAAAAAAAACATTTTCACATATGAAATCGAAACTCACGACTCCGAGGACGGGAAGCATGCATGGACTTTACCGACTGCGCCATTGAAATATCTTACGCATGATGATTCGCATTGTCCTTATATGTTCTAAATGTAGTATAATGAATACTTTAATGATTGCATACAATAATATAAATTTTATATTGATTGTAATATAATAAATTTTATTAAAACAGTAATTTGTTCTTTATAACATATAATGCCAACTGTACTTACAATAAACCCTTTGTTAAATTAAAAACCAAGCTGTCAAATCTACGGAATATTTCGTTGCTTATCAACAGAATATAATTTAACATTTTTTTCGTATATATATATTTCGGAAGTCATAAGGAAATTAAATCAATTAAGATTTGACTTATCTAAAAAACAACGTTTTTACCTCTATTAGGCATGGCCGCATTTCTTAAAATAAAATTTATAAACTGTTACAAAAACAATAGATTTTTCATCGATTATTATTTCAAGAATTGGTTTTTGATTAAAATTTATATAAAAAGAAAGTGTTCTTAACCGTTTGATATCCGAATTAATTTTACAAAATTTCAATTTTAATTTGCGAGAAGTTAACTTCTCTCTACAAAACTATAAACTTTCGGCAAAATCTACCTAGGAGATTTTGAGAAAATTTATAAATATTTATAAATATTTATTTATTTTTAGACCAAATTTAAGTTTTTTAATTTTTTCTATGAAAAAGTAAAGTATTTTGAGGCCTCCGTAACCTACGTTTTTTAGTAGTACCTCTTCGAAAGAAAATATTTAAAACAATTTTAATAATAGCCATTAAAAGAATTCAATTCAAGCCGTTCAAAAAATATAAAGATTCAAAGGAAATTTGAAAAGTCAGCAAATATTAATGGTTACCCATATAGTGTTGATAAAAATAGTCCAGCAATCTCAGATAAGATAAATTGTAACAATTCTGAAAAAAAAAATCAGAAAATATTATCATTATATACAGTTAAATGAATTATAAAAGTACCGACTGCATGAGAAAGGGATAGGTAAATCTATATTCAAAATATAGAATCTCAAGATATAGCAAAAAATTTTGAAAAATTAGTCGAGACTACCTCAAACTGAATCAAAATGATAGTTAAGGTCCATATGATATGTGATTGCAGAGAGCACACGATTCAAACGGGCTGATATAGGCTAAGGAAAGTTCAGCAAATGTCGACATCTTATTTTCAAGCTTGTTGGTGTTTAATTATCCCATATAAGTGTGATAGGTGACTCAACGCGGAGGGAACACTACTATAGTCACAAATGATCTATATTAACATAAAGTTATACAATACTTGCATAGAAAATTGAAAAGACTAACCATGATCTAACTAGATTATTTTATTATCAATATATTTCTGGCAACACGTGGCCTTAAATTCAAGAAACAATATTAAATAATAAATCTAACTAAATAAAAATCTTTGGTCGGGTCGTTTCTGATCATTAAGCGTTTGTCACTTTAATTGCAACTCTTGAAAAATATTGTATTATTAATATTTTTTTTAAATATGTGAGACTCAGAAAAACATATAAATTTTGCAAACCATTCGATTATAACATAAAGCCTCCTATTACCATTGAAATAAAAACAGATACTTTTTATACAAACTGCAAATTAAACGAGCGCGAATCATTCCACCATTTTCCTCGTACAAACCAACTCGAACAAATCTTTTTGTGCCAACAATGTAAAACAGCGTTTACATGGAGCTGCGCACTTTGCGCTGAAAAGGAGCTCCGAAAATTTCCATTCTCTCGTTCCAGGTTCGCGCTGCCGGCCAAAAAGAGAAAATAATCGTTTTGAAAAGGTCAAGTGAAGTTTCCGGCCGCGCTGCAGCCCTATTTACAAAGTGCGCTCGCCATACGGCTTTTCCCCGCGCGCGCAACGCGGCCGCAGCGGTAGCGCATAGCTCGCTGAATTTTTCAGAGCTTCCAAGAAAATGACCGCATTATCAACGGACCGTCAGCGCGCGCACGCACGTTCGCTCTCGCGCCTTATTTTTCATATGCATCATCCTCTCATAGTTTGCTCTCTCGCTCACGCGGGGATATGAAAAAATAGAGCGAATCTTTGGCTCTTGAATTAAGCATTGGATTGCGGAGCGCAGGAAAAGCCGGGGCTCGCGGATCTAATTAAATTTTTCAAAAAGCTAATATTATCGCAACGTAATTAGCCGCGCCGAGGGCTAGCCTAGGCTGCTGCGAAAGAAGAAGATAGAAAGGGACGAGAGAGAGCGGTATATCTCTCTCTTTCTCTCCGTCTATACCGAGAACCTTCTCGCGACGTACTTTTTTGGGTGGAGCGCCGCGCGCGAGCTCGCGCAGCAAAGAGGCGAAAAAAGGGGCAGGCGAGAGCGAGAGAGAGAGATAGAGAGGAAGGTACGCGATCGAAGAAGCAGCCGAGCAGCGGAGCTCGCGCGAGCGAGCGAGAGAGAGAGGAAGAGAAGGAGATTAAAAAAAAGAGAGAAAGAGCGAGTAGTCGTCGTCCGGCGCGTGATCGGCGCGCAGCGGGGCCGCGAGCGAAGATTCTTTGTTCGAGCGCGCGCGGCTGGCTCCTTTCGAGACTCTTTCCGTCTGTGTGTTCGTGTGTGTGTGTGTGTGTGCACGAGGCCGAGCTGTGCTACTACCACGGAGAGCTCGCTCCTAATTGACGGCTCTCGCGAATTTTTTTTTCGTGCTCGGCGCGAGCGAACGCGGACCAGATGCCTCCTCTCTCTCTCTTTCTCTCTCTTTCTCCGTCTCTCTCTCGCTCGCGCGCGGCGCGAAGGCCAAAGAAGAAAAGAAGCGAACGGCGGCCCCCTTCGCTGCCGCTGCTGGCTCTCTAGTCGCGTATGCAAAAGAGAACAAGGCGAGCGGGAGATGCCTACAGCCGCATTAACGCGCTCGCTCTCTCTCTCTCTCCTTCTCTCTCTCTCGGCCCGGTATTCGCGAGCGAGAGAGCGAGACTCGCGCCTCTCTCGCGCGCTCGCGCTCGCCCAGGAGAAACTGCCAAGTCGCGAGGCTTCTTTTCTCCTTCCTCTTATTTTTTTTTTCCTTTTTTTTTTATTTTCTCCGCTCGCTCTCTCGCGGAGCTACGCTCCTTTTTACGTCCCTTCTCCTCGACTTTTTCGCCTCTTTGCCCGCGCGGCCCCGTGTGTGCCGCCGCCGCTCTGTAGCTCTCCCGCGAGCTGCTCGGCGCAAAGAGCTGCTTCTTATCTCGGCGGCGCATCTATACTCTCGCGAGCCTCCCCGGCTCTCTCTCTGTGTATGTGTGCACGTGTGGCCATACTACCGCGGCCGGCTGAGATCCCGTAAGTGCTTTATTTAAAATTGATTCCTGCCCGAGCGCGCGAGCAAAGCGCTGATGCTGCCGCCGTTGCTGATGCGGCTGCTGTGCCGGTTTTGGCTGGCCGACGCTGGGCGGAAGGCTTTGGTTAGTTGAGAAAGATCGCCGGCTAAATGTTGGATGAATAATTGGGGGTTTGGAAAATTAGGAGCCTGATACTTTTGGCCTGTTAATTAACTACTGGGTTTTGGCGATTATTGCTGCGGGAGGCCTATGGTTGAGCAAAGTGAGTTATAAGAAATGTGGAATTTCGGAGGTGTCCTGACTTTTGTTGTATAACGTGTAGGGAATGAGAAACTAACATCAGTATAGGGAGACACGTGCGCTTTAATTACCGATCTCGTTCGAGAAATTTGCCGATAATACTGAAACTTCATCGATGAAAAAATATAATTACGTTGTGAATATAGAACAAAAAAATTTGAAGAGCAATTTAACCTACAACAATTGCCACTATTTCGTCTACAGATAATTCAAACAACTTTTTCTCCACTTATTAAAAGCCACTCAGGCCAGAGCCGTAGCAGCCAACCAGCACACACACACACACTCGCGAAAAGCCAGGTCTAGCGGCAAGCCAGGAACGCCGAGAAGAAGAATCGATAATTCGCAAGAGCTCGCGGGCCTCGGCGTCGTCGGGGGGCTAATGACGCTGAAATCCTCCCCCTCCCCCCTCCTCTTGGCGAGCCGGCTCTAACGATCTCTCGTGACTCGAGGCGCGAACGCGCAGCTTATACACATCCGAGCCTTCCTAGCTTTCTAGACGCTAGCTCCGGCCTGGAGAGATGTGTCTTTCCACTGCCCCCCGAGAGCCGCGGGCGCTCGCCGTTTATACAGTTTCAAGTGGCTTGCGCAGCGAGCTCGAGAGGCCCTGCAGGACAAGGCTGACGCGCGTTTCCCGGAATTTTTCGAAAAAACCGAGAGAGAGAGAAGCGCGCGGAGTTTTGAAAAAGCCGTGACTGCGAGGGAATTTTCAGAGGATGAAGATGGTTACCATGGGCAAATAGAGCGTGCTGCAGCTGCTCCGTGTCTGCAGGGCTGGTATAGAGCGGGGATTGCGATGGGAGGAGATGCTTGCCCACGTTGTTTGGGAAAAAGACTGGGAAATTGAATTCGCGCGAGGATGAGGTGTCTTTAATCGAGCTGCCGTTTGGAATTTCGATCTTGACGTCGGGAATCGAAAATTCAGTACACCCTTTTCGGAGCTATTTGCGCCTGGGCACTTTGTAATTTTTTCCACTTTTCCCGAGCGTGCAATTCAAATATTGAAACTCCTTGATGAGCTCTTGTAACTTTTCTGCGCAAGTACGTGCAGCAGTTCTCGTGTAATACCCAGTGGAAGTTTGCACAGAGCCTATATTGTTTAATGAATGAATATAAACCAGCCCGCTCCTCAACATACTCGAACGCACATTAAACAATAGCCTCGGAAAAATTCCACCCTCGAAAAATTCCAAATCAACGATATCCCGGCCAATCATAAATTCAGCCCCAGAAACCGTCTATTTTCCAAAAACCCTCACCAACCTCGAAAAACATCCACATTCTCCCATCTCCGCGCAAGAAAATCGCCAACTCAGCTCTCTCTTACTCCCATATCCCCGGCACCTTGGCGAGCAGCGCCAACCGACAGGTGGGCAACGAGCGAGCAAGCGAGCGAGCGAGCCAGATCCCCCTTCCTCGCTGCGGAATTCGCGCTCGCTCATTCGGGCAAGATAAAGCCGGCGGCTGCTCTCGGCGCGCGCGCGCGCTGGAATCATGAATCCGTGAGTTGACGAGGCCGCTCGCTCGTAAATTCGCGAGAGCGCGCGGCCCGGCGAATTTCGAGGAGCTGCCCACCGGCGACCGAGACGAGAAAAACGAGCAGAAGGAGAGAGAAGGAGGATGAGGCGAGCGGCTCTCTCTCTGTGTAAGTGTGTGAGTCTGGCTGTCTGTCTGAGCTGTCTGTGTGTGAAGAGAGGAGAGAGATAGGTTCGCGAGCTTACCTGGCGAGGTTGGCCAGCGAGGGCAGAGCAGATATAATTTCCGGAAAGTCGTTACCGGGAATCTAGGAGCGATCGGGCGAACGAGGAGCCGGCTGATTGGGCCCCGCGCGTTTGTTTAATTGCTGTTTTCGTTAATAAGAGAAAAAGGTTTTTCGATTCTCGAGAACTGAGCTAGCCTTCGGAAGCTTATGGCCCCACTTCTTTTCTGTTTTTAAGCCTCTTCTTTTTTTAATATTCAGAGAATCCAGAGGCCCAGTCGTGAGCGTAAAAAATCGATTTTCCACCTACTTCCCGCCGAACGGATCCTGTAATTTAACCCTAATATCTCAATCCAGTAACAACTCTCCCATCACTTTAGCTCACACACTCAGCCACCTCCTCCCACCCTCCTCCAGCCATCCAGAAACTCCCTGTAATAAAAGAGGGCTCGAGCGCGCGCGGGGGAGTATAGCCGCGTACACACATACTCTCTCCTATACCAAACACCAGCGGGTAGAACAGGTGGTCGGCTATACACTCGCTTTTCGGCGCTCCCGCGCTTTATTACCAGGGCAAAAATGATAGCGTCGCTCCTCTCTCTCTCTCTACAGCGGCCTCGATTAAACCACCATCTCCAATTAATTCCACCTTGGCTGCGCGAGGCCGCCGCGCTGCAGCAGCAGCGGGCGAGCGTTCAGCGTATTAACTCGAGTCAAACGCGTGCCAGGAGCAGTAGCTGCCGCCGTCCGATCTCAAAGGTTTCCGGGGCTTTTCCTAGCCCCCCTCGAGTGAGCCGGAGCTGGGAGGGAGATTTTGAACCCGGACGAGAGAGAGAGAGAGAGCGGGATCCCGGGCGAGGCGCTGCGCGAGGCTGGCCGCTATATGCAGCTTCGTTAGCGAGCGTCCGCGTGGGAGGGCTCTTTTCTGCGAGCTGGATGAGGGATTTGAGCTGTGGACTTTGTAATATGCGCGGGGGGTGAGTAGTTTTTATTGGGGGTGCTGGGTTGGGTGGGTTGAAGGAGAGAGAGCTGGTAGGATTAAGGTTTGGTTTGTTATTGGCATGCCTTGAATTTGATTTCACGATAATTTTTCGAGTTTGTTTATGGTAAGAAAATATGTGTAGTTGAGCGCGTGATGTGCTAGTTTACGCCGTAAAATTAATACTTGCAATGATAGGCAAACGGAAATTTCTAAATTACCTCCAGCAAATACTTTTGTGCGCACTAAATGAATTTTAACAAGCTTTCCATAAAAGTTTCCTCAACAAACTTCCACTTTTCGGCAATTACAAAGTTAACAAAGTTTATCAGCAGCATCAAAACCTACATTCAACACTCCAACACAACCATAGCTCATAACATTTTACATCCAATCATTCCAGATCGAAAGCGAGCATCCTCAGTTCAAACCCATCCTCAAAACCCAATCAAGCGCTTAAATACCCTCCACACTCGACAAAGTAATCACCGTAAGCGTCGCATTACAATCTCTCCCCCTCTTATCCAGCTTACACCGGCGCACCCTAAAAGCCCAAATCGCCCGCGAATTAAAAAAACAGCGCCTCATCCGCAATCCGCTCCGCAGCCGCTAATTGATATCCTCCCATTCAAATTCGCAAGACATTTCCGATCGACTTTGCGCCCTGCTCCCAAAACATAATCCCCGTGATGCTTGCTCCGCTCTCCGCAACAAGCGCAGCCGATGCCCTAAGCCCCCCCTGCTCCCTCCGAGCGTCGAGATAACGTCGGCCTAGAGCCGATCGGAAGGGAAAATAGATTTTCGTATTCGACTAACGACTGTACACCCCCCGAGCGATATATACGTTGAAGGTAGAGACAAGCAGTCTCACCCCCTGTCCGCCGGCAAACAGTGATTAGAGAGAAAAGTTCGGCCCCCCCGAAAACTTGGCCGATGCTGAGAAAAAAAGCGAGGGAAGCGTCCGCGAGGCTCTGTGTACAGAAGGGGTGAATCGAAATTTTCGCCCGGTCCGCTGTAAAAAAAGAACAGCGAAGAAAAAGAAGAAGAAGAAGAAGTCGCGGAAAGGGGGGGAAGAAGGCCGCCGCGAGGGAGTAAACGTCGAGGGGTCGTTAATTTCTCGATCGGCTTTCTGCCTCCACCTCCTCGTCGCGTACTCGCCCACGCTCCTCGTTTTTTCTCTCTCTCCCGCGCAGCAGCGCGTCGAAGAAGGAATAAGAAAGAAAAAAAAAGAGGGAAGGGCAGAGCCGCGTGCGCCGAAAGCGCTGCGCAGTAGCCGCCCTTTGTGCACGCGCGCGCTCGCCGATGATGAAAGAGGACGGAAAAAGGAAGACAAAGGCGCGGGTGGACTTTAAGGGGGAGCTGGAGAAAAGTATAGGGATCGCCGATTTCGCGGGGCTTCGCCTTTTCTCTCTTTTTTTTTCTCTGCAAAAAGAGGGGGAGCCGTGTTGATGCTGCGCTCTCTCTGTGTGTGGATTAGATTGCACGATGATTTGCATTATTGGCACGGGAGCCGGATTGGCGCGCTGCGGCTTTTTGCCTGCCGTGGGCTTTATTACAGGTGCCGGGGAGAGGGACTGGCTCTCGTGGCTTTTGGGCTGGCAAGGGCCGAGTTGTAATTTTGCCTGATTTTCGGCTGCGGCCTGGCACGAGATGAGGTAGCGGCTACCTGTCGCTGCTCCCGATGCTTAGTTTTATCATCGGCACATTATGTCTATTACCGGAGCGCATTATGACAATCCACCTGGAACCGAATCCGATCGATCTCACAGCCGATGAAATAATTAACCTTCCGAAGAAGCGTTATAATCCTGCATCGAGGCAGGGGGGCCGCGTATAAATTTCCCGCTCATTACAGCGGCAGCGTCCAGTCATCGATCCAAAACCTCCCACGCGTCACGCTCGGCAACAAAAGTACAGCCACGCACAATAGCCCACGCTCTCGCTAATAACCCACGCGCGAGCGAGCTCGATTCAACCCGTTCCCGATCCATCTCCCCCCTCCCTTCACAACCCTGGGAATTTTCGAGCGCTGAAAAATCCTGATTTCCGAAAGGGCCCGGCTCGCACAAAAGGTATAGAGAGAAACTCGTTTGCTCTCGCACGATTTCGCGTGTGTATACACGTCGAAGGAGAAGAAAGCGTGTACACGTGGAAAATTGGCGACGAGAGGCAGGTGCGCGCGAGAGCGCGAGGTGAAGGGGAGCGCGCGCGAGGCGGGAATTTTTTAGTTTTTGGAGAATTATTAATCGCAGGCGCGGTTATTCCGGGAATTCGGAGCCGATGCCAGCAGAGAGAGAGAGCGATGCTCGTGCGGTCGGCTTAATTATTCAGACGCGCGTGTCTTGCGAGGGAAATTTTCGCTTTTGCCGCACGAGGCGAGAAGGAGAGAGAGAGGGTATATGGCGTGTCGCGAGCGTGCGGACTTTTTTTTGCGAGAGAGCCGGCTGCTTTGTTGGAGGTAATTTCGCGAGGCGCTGTGTACTGCCGGCGGGGAGGTTATTGAGATAGCTGCGAGCGGTCTGAAAAAATTCGAGCTTTGTTGGTAATTTTAATGAAGTTATTAATTAGTTTTGTAGATGCAGTCTGAGTTTGCAATTTAACACTGTTTTAGGCGGGCTTTTTCGACAAGACCGTTTATATACCTACGGTGCGACGAAATTTCTAAATTCGTAGCAGTACCAATCGAGCAATAATCAAGCGGGCGCTCCGTATTTTTTCCAATCTAAATGAAATTCAAAAGCGAGTCCTATAAATACGGCAAATGGAAAATAAAATCCCATCACGCGCGTTCCCGTCGGCTAACGACTGCAGCCCAGGCCTTTTAATTGCATCCTCGGCCGAGCGCAAAACTGCGCTTGCGATAACTTTCACATACGCACGCATATATACAGCCAGCGACAGACACCTATACTCACGGCGAGCGAGCAGCAGTCAACTATACTCTCTGACTCAGTGACCTCGAAAAGCAACAACGAAATAACACACATGGTGTGTGGCGTATAGCCGGCGGAAACTCGAGCGCTCAAGTTTTCTTCCCTATATTCCCCCCCGAGCTCTACTCCTAACTAGACTATACGGAATACCCTCAGCGGCGGACTTTGCGCGCATTCCACGAAGCTCTCGCGCTCTCGCACAAAAGAACGAGACGAAGACAAAGGCGTCGCGTGGGCGTAGAGAGCCGCGCGCTACATATATCTATATACGCAAGCTCGCGAGCTCTTATACATATATATATATAAAAGAGCGAGGGGCGGGAAGAAGAAAACGGGGCTTGTAGCGTGCGTTAATTACCCGAGATTATGGGGAAAATCCTCGGCAATAAAAAGTCGGCCTCCCCCCACCCTCTGCACACGGCATAAGAGAGAAGCCAAGAGCGCGGATCGATCGTGCGGACGACGCCGCTGGGGCCCCTCGCGCGTTTCTCGCGCACCGCTGCGCGCCTTTAAATTTCACGCGGAACGCTCGCTCTCTCGCGCTTAAACGAGAGAGAGAGAGAGAAGGGTCTGCCTGCCTGCTGCTGCTGCTGCTGGTCGAGGCAAGAGAGGCAAGAGGAGGGGACGGGGGGGAGGCAGAAAACGCGAACGCTGCCTCTGGCACACGCGCGCGCGCGAGCCAAAGCGACCGAGAGCCAGCGAGGGTATATAGCTGCTCTCTCTGTGTGTGTGTGTGGGTGTGGGCTGGTCTGGGTTGGCGTAGGTGTGCTTGCGAGCGCGACACACGGCGAGGCTCTCTCGCCGGAATTTTTTATGCCCGGAATTACTCGGCTTTTGAATATTTCATTTCGGCTGACTTTGGAGCCAGGGGGGGGGGGCGATTGGAGATCGCGCTCGAGTTTGGCTCGCTTTTAATTTCGCTGATTTCGATAAGATACGTAAGGAGGCTCGGGTTGGATTCGCCGAATTTCGGTTCTGCGTTGGTTAAGGGATACGGGCGGATGGTAAAGTGTGATTGTGGGAAAAAGAGATTTTTGTTTTTGAGAGTCGATTGGTGCTTTGCATGGACAGGTGAGTAATTTGAAAGAATTTAGTGCAGAGTAATTAATTTTCGTGTTTCTATATAATAGCTGGGTAGGAAATTAGATATACCCAGACTTACTGAACGAAAAGTCGACTTATCGATTAAGTAGTAATATTTCGGTACAGCCGCTAGCTGGTATTCAAATAAATTAGCATAGTTAAAGCCAACTAGCCAGTTAACTTTCCGTCCACCCAAAACACAGCCAAGCCCGACTGTCACCCGCAACAATTTTGCATATTTACACTGAAAGTCGTTGACACAGCTACAAGTGGATAGTCGCGAGAGGCTACATCCGCAATTACATAAGCCCAACATTGAAATCCAACCGAGCACATTAAATCCGCACGCGAAAACAATCATTCTAATCTTGGATCGCCTCCAACTCGCATCATATCAACCCACCTTATACCCAACCTCACCTCCATCCTCATTACACCTCATTACCGATCACCGATCCATCAACCACCCGATCCTCAAAAAAAAATTTCCCAATCCCACCGGAAGCCCGCCAACGCGCTGTCTCTCGCTCTCTCTCTCAAACACAAAGCGAGAGCTCAGGGCGCGCACGTGCAGAGAGAGGAGGCCAACTGCGCAGAGCAGCCTTGGGTATAGAGGCGGGCCGATATCGCGCGCCTCGATCGCTATTTTCGAGTTTCGTTTCGATCCGCGTTTCCTTGCCGCTCTCTCGCGCGCTGTCCGTCAATAGGCCGCCGCCGCCGCCGACGACGACGACGATGGAACGCGGCGCGACGCGCGTCAAAGCGACGGCAGAGGAGAGAGGGACTCTATTTTTGCGCGCTTTTTTATCGGGACGCCGAATCGATGCGAGAGAGAGAGAGAGAGCTGCCCCCCGAGGCTAGCGTGCTACAAGTCGGCCGCGCGCTCGCTGCCTTTGGATGATGCTTTTTTTTTCTGTTTCTTTTTTGAGGTTGGGCTGGGGGGATTGGTTGGGTATACGGAGTTGGGGCTTTTTGGGGGAGAGACGTGTTTTCGGAGAGTTTGGAAGTATGACGTTGCCGGGTTGTTCGAGGGGGATTTATCGTCGTTTTAGTAGTCGTTTTGGCCGTGACCGTGGTCGTGGTTAGGACGCCGAGGAGCGAGCTTGGAATTGGGAAAACAAGTTAATCTTACCGGGTCAATGCATTCTTCGGCCGGGTTTTATTAGTCTTTTATGAGTTACGGGATGGTTGTTACCGGAGTTATTAATTTCTTTCCTGTTTTCGTAATTGCGCACTTAATAAATGCCTTGTAAACACGCTTTAAAATGTAGCGAGCGATATATTTTTATGACGCACCGAAAGTGTTAATTCACCAAACGAGCAAGCGAAATTCAACGCTCGCAAACAGAAGCTTCGCAAAGCCAGATTACTCCCACACCTATCCCAACAATCATCAAGCCAAACACACACCAAAACCCATCCCATAAAACAACACCATCCAAATTCCAAAAATTCAATTAACCAAAAGCCACGCCTCGCGCTCCAAAAAAAAACCCTTCACGCTCCCAGCTCCGAAATTCCTATCTCTCTCTCTTTCACCATTCTCTATTCCACCTCTATAGCTCTCTCTCGCGTCTACCTCTCGCGCGCACCGGGAATTATATATCCCCCCCGAAAAAGCAGCAGCAGCAGCGAGGCGAGGGATTAATTCGCCGCCGCTGGCGCGGAGCTCGCTCGCTCATTATGTGCGCGAGAGCGGCTTGTGATCGATTAAAGGCCGAGCGGGCGAGAGATCGGCCATTGTGTAACGGCCTGGCGGAGAGAGAGAGGAGAGGCTCGATGCTTTTTTGGCTTTTTCGACGGAGGGAGGGGAAAGCTACAGGGGGGGGGGGGGCTTTTTTGCCGGCCGCCGGGTATACGTAATTTGCGCGCGCGCGGGTTTATTAGCGCGAGGACCGCGGGGATATGTGTTCCGCGGGGATTTGCGGCCTGTGCGTGCTGCGGTTAATTGTTTTCGGGTGACGGTTGCGTTCTCTTTTTTTTTTGGGTTGGCCTGGGATGTTTAGTTTTGGGGAATTAGGGAAACGCTTTTAAATGGAGTTTATGGAAGGCGGCGCGGAGAGTGAAAAGCACGCGGGGTTTATCAGTTTTGTTGGAGGTAAGGGAGTCGAGTTTCGTTTTGGATGGAGTAGGGAAATGTTCGGCGGCGGTTGGGAAATGTTATTTTGGGTGGTTTTCGAGAAAAATCGCGAAACATTTTTAGCACGGCGTTGCGGAAAATGCGGCGGTAGCGCGTATAGTATATAAAATGTTTAAATTGAATGAATTCGATAAACATTGCATTCAAGTATTTAATTTGATGCATATTTTTAACAATATAGTGAACATTCTTAAAAATATCGTTACAGATTTTGATAAAATGTCAATCCTTTTAAAAAGAATCCAAGCTAAATTCTCCAAAATTGAAAACAATACTAACACATTCCAGTAAGCTAAATAAAATCACCTCATCCTGCACCCCCAACAAAACAAACCCTTTAGCCAGTCCCTCACCTTAAATCGCAATAAAATTAACCACTACCAGAACCCTTCACACAAACCGCCTAATCGCTCGGCCATACCTATTAGCATATCCGCACACTTATCCATAAACCGTCAGTCCGGCATTTTCCTCGACTTTTCCCGCGCTCTCTAGCACACCTCCCATAAACACACGCAACACGCGCTCGCTTACGACACTCTCCTTGCGCCCCAACAAAAGAAACTTTCCTCTCTCCCTCAAACGCTCTCTCTCTCTCGCGAAAATGTAGGTTAACCGACTTCGGCCCCGTCTTTCTCTCTCTCTCCTCCCGTCATAAATTCCGGCGTTTTGACGAAATCTCCGCGCCATTAGGCCCGCGCGCCAACCGTCGCCCGGCGCAATATAATAAATAAGAAACCCGGCTGCGTATACACACACACGCACACTGAGCCGCGGGGACCTTTAATTTGGTAATCCGCGCGCGCGCGCTTGTCGCAGCCACCTGGAGTCTACGCGGAAAGGCGCGCCGGAAAAAAGAGGCAGCTCCCCTCGGCTGCTGCTGCTGCTTCCTCGAAGTCATAAATAATCCGGGGGGATCAGCGTAGCGAGAGAGAGAGAGAGGCTAGAGCGAGCGCACGGAAAAGCGCGCGCTAGCGAGGAGGGCAAGAAAAGCTAGTGGCTTGCAAGGGAGGGAGAGAGAGAGTCGGCCGCGGCCCATAATGCCCGGGGGCGAGGGAGAGAGGGAAAATGGACGCCGGAGAGCGGGAGAGAGATATATATACATCCGCGACCCGAAAATTCCGGCCGTATACCCTCCGACGGGCGAACGAAATTGCCGGCACGGCAATTCAGCGGCACGTTTGACCTCGAAACGCTCTCGCTGCTCTCTGCCTCTCTCTCTCTCACTCGCCGTTTTTCTTCCTTTTCTTTCCGCCACCGCCGCCAGCCAGAGTCCTCTCTCTCTCTCTCACTCCTGCTCGCTTCCAAAAGGGGTTGGGGGGAGGCCGAAAGGTCCGCAAATACACGCGCTACTCTCACTACGTGTGTGTGAGTGTGTGTGTGTAGAGGCGCCGGCTGGAAATTCGATTCCACCCCTATATGCGTGTGCTCTGGCACAGTGCAGGATGTGCCCGCGCGCGCGCGAGCGCGAGGAGGATCGTAATTTTTTTTCTCCTCGCCTTTTTTCGCGGAGCTCCCCCCCGTCCGCCCCACCTCACCCTTCTCGCTCTCTTTTGTTCCCGCGCGCGCGCTCTCTCTCGCTCGCTCACGTCGAGGAAGAATTATGAGGGGCCGCGGGCTGCGGCGAGCTGCTCCGTTGTGTAATTGGGGCAGATTCGTGGAAAGCGCGGCTCTCTCCCCTTCCTCCCTGGTGTGTAAGCTAGACCGATATTCGCTGGTTAATTGATATTCGCGGGGTTGGGGTTTTTTTGCTGGGTTGGGTTTTTCAGTTTTCGAGGTAAGAGATAATGTTATCGGGGGATGGTTGGGAGGAACTCGAGGAATTTCGGAGCGATGCTCGGTGTATGTGTGTGTGGTATATCGGCTTTAAGGAGAATAAATCTTGATAGCAGATTTTTATGGCTCCTTGTTTTCGTATTATCTCTTTCGATGATTCAGGGATGAAAAGCGATCCGAATATTGAAATTCCCTAACGCGAAGAGTAGCTTCTTATAGTAGATATTAAACGTTTTTATGAGGCTCTGGTGAAATAAGCGAAAACATGGATATCTATATTCAATTGGCCCCACTATTATTTTACCACCACCCCATTCCTAAACGCGTAAAAAACAAGCTTTTTTATTCTCCAAACCAAGGAAATCAAGAAACAAGCAACACAAACTCCAGCCATTAAAACCCTTCATCGCCAAGCAATATTTATCAGAAAATCCCGCTCCTATTTATAAAAGCGACATTTCCTCGGCGCTCGTCCATCCGGCTCCTCGGCTAAAAAGAAACACAAAAGCCGGTGCGCGCTCTCTGCCGGCACTTTATTTTCTCATCGAGTTTAATAAGCTAAAATTTCGCCGTCCCCTCTTCCTCCGGCCGTTCGCTCGGCCAGCGCTCGCGACTTGGCCTTAACGATGCATCCGCGCGCGTCGCCCGTTAATATTGCCGCTTGCCGCGCGCGCGAGCGGAGGCGGCTACCTCCTCCTACAAGAATACACACAAAGCCAGAGAGAGAGAGAGAGCCAGCCCTATATATATATACTGTAGAGAGAGCTGAACGAGCTCGAGAGAGAGAGAGAGAGAAAAGCTACGCTGCCGGCCAGGTAAATAAATACTCGATATAACGGGCGCTCGCTGCACGCTCGACTTGCTCGAGATTATCTCGGGCGCGAGGCCCGGGGAGAGTTTCTGCTCTCTCCGCCGGTATCTTCGCCTCCAGCCGCCTCTGCTGCTGCTATACGCTGACCCAGGGGGGTTTTGCGCTCGGCTATGTGTGTGTGTCTATACGTATATGTATATACGCGCGATGCAGGTGCTGCTCTGGTGCTTCTCGGGAGCTGCACTGCGCGCGAGCGAGAGAATTTCGCGCTGGAGAGGATGGGAGAGAGAGTGGAAAAAAGTGCCGAGGAGACACACGGACGCACACAGAGCAAGGGGGGACTTTGTTTGCGAGCTGCAGCCTGCGAAGTAAACGAAGCACTACCGCCGCGCTGCTGCTTCGTTATGTACGAGATTGGAGGCCCTGTTGTTGCGAGCGCGGAGAAGCTGCGGGCTTGTTTATTGTAAATTGTAGCCTGCGCGCGCTCCGCTGTTTTTGGATTTTTAAGAGTCGGCCGGGATTTTTTCCCGGCCGAGATTTATCGATAGCGCTCGGGAGGTTCGAGGGGCTTTTAAAGTGTATATCGGGTAGGAGGAGAAAAGAATGATTGTTTAATTAATGCCGAGGTGGTCCCTTCCGGAAAAGGTCGCTCGTTATCAAAAACTCAGCGATTTCCGGAAACAAAGACGAGGAAAGGTCCGGCCTAAAATACCCCGCATTCTCAAAGAAGAACGCAGGACACACACAGTCAGGTACGGCAATTAAAAAAGTTTTGAAAATTAATAAGTATTACGCGGGCGATTTACGAGGGAATCGGGGGCCCTCCTCTCCCTCCGTTAGCTCTCCTTTGGAGCTCGTAATTTTTTCCTCCTCCTTCCCTCGGCGCGGGAGCGACCTTCCAGGCTCTTTACTGCTCCTCGCGCATAATGTATACTGCCGGGCTCCGGCAACTGGTCTCCTTCCTCTCTCTCTCTCTCGCGCGCGCGCACGTAAACAATTAAATATATGAACATTTGAAAATTGCCGGGATTCTTGCAGCCGGCTGCTGGCCGTAGTTACTCCGCTTAGTCATGAGAACACGGGGGTAGGCGAGGGGGAGAAAGGCAGAGTGGGCTTCTTTATGGGCCTGGGAGAGAGTTTTTCGCGAGGTGGATGCTGGGAGAGCCTGGCGGGAAACGAAAATGCGTGTTTTAGCTGATGGCGGGGGGTGCGTGTAGGCCTGCGCGAGCTAAGGTCGTTAATGAATTTTGCTTGTTTTCGTATACTGAGACGGTATTTTGGGATTGATTTTTGTATTGATCGATTATTTTGCTGTTTCTTCTGTCATCCAGTCGTTGATGTGATGATTGCAAAAAGCGAACTGGAACAAGTCAATCTTGTATCGGCAACGCTTAATGTTTCTCGGGCTGCAATGATGAAAACAGTCGTGGCAATCGGCCTCCACAACTGTATCAATCCCCGTTTTTCCTAGACAATGGACAAATTTAATTACAGCCTGGCCTAGAGTCTCTCGTCTCCCATAAATCAAAGTAGTCCCACATATCCTTGGCAATCGTCAGCAAGGCAAAGTATTCTCTCGCTCTCCTACATATACACAGCCAGCGAGTCGGCCATCCATCCATCCATCCATCGTCCCCTCCCGTCATCGAGAGACAAAACTCGCCAGCGGAGCGTTAAATTCGCCCATAAACGCTCGGGCTCCCACACGCTCATCCCTAAACGAATCTCATTCGTCTCTCTCTCTCTCTCTTTCTCCCTCCCGTCGCGGAGCAATCATCGTCGCAAACAACAACGCGCTGATGAGACTCACCAGCTCTCTCTCTCTGACCTCCATTAAAAAAGATAAGACCCGCCCGGGTAATTCGAAACTTTTTGCAGGGCCCGCGCTGCAGCAGCAGCAGCAGCATCGCATAACCTTCTCCTCTTTCTCTCATTATCACCTCGTCCTCTTCTTCCTTCCCTCGCGAGCTCGCGCTGATCGATCTCTCGCTCGCTCGCGTCGTGAGAGAAAGAGAGAGAGAGAGAGAGGTGCAAGCACGCGGAGGTAGCGGCGGTCTTTGGAAAAGAGAGAGAGAGAGAGAGGAGAGTGCAAATGAGAGGACGCGGGGGTGAGAAGGACGGAGAGAGGAATTCGTTTGGTCGGCGCGGCTCGGCCGAGAGGGAAATGGCTGGCTTGCTGCCTGATTTTTTCTAGCGCGGAGCTACGGCTTGGAAATTAAGGAGGAATGCGAGGGATTGCGGAGAGAGAGTTTTGTATTGGTTGCTGCGAGGTTTTGGAGTTTGGGAGTGCCTGAGATATTTGATGTATTTGTGGACTTTGTCAGTGTGTTGTTTGGTTTGTGCGTATAGAGTAATTATCGGTGATAGTTAAGGGGATGTCGACTGTATTCACATGTTTTGTTGAAATTATTAGTTTATAATAAATTGGCTCGCTGGCTTCCTAGTAGAAGTAGCTAGTAGGCTCAACACACAAAATAGTAGTAAATAGACTGAGATTATGTTTTAATATTAAAAAAATGAGTGTTTATATTTTACGACTGCGACGTCCTCTTAAATAACTTTAAATACGTGCGATGGACACGTGCTAAAGTAAATATAAGCAGCTTTTCTATACGATAACGGAGTTTTTCTTCCAGTCGGTCGAAAAAAAAAAGAAAAATTGAATGAAGAGTTGCAACCGGTTGATAAATCACCTGGAGGGGTACTGCACTTCATCCGAGTCATAAACTCTGGTCAATTTTCTTTGAGTTATAGCTATTTGGATTACTAGTAAGTGCCCTCGTTGGATTAATTTGGTGTCTCGTAATCCGGCTCGCTGACTACTAGACTTCATTGAAAATCCGTTGTGCCGCTTTTATTTCGATCCAATTAAAATCCGCGATCTATGCAACGGCATTAAATTTTTCAAAATCAAATCATTCCAATTGATAAAAGTCAGACAGGTCCATATAAGCAAGTCGACTGGAAGCAGGGGCGCTCGTCGGCGTGAAAATTAATTAGAACGGCTTTGTAAAAACGAGAGAAAAAAGCAAGCTCGCGCTGCATTAATTCGTAAAATTTTCTCAAACTCATCGTAATTGTCTAAACGAAGAAGCTGCTCTCCCTGCAGCCAATAGCAAAGAAACGCCGCGGCGCGCTCGAGCTCTATCTCCTCGCTTCTACTGGGACAGAAATTGAGTAGAGCGAGAGAGAGAGAGAGAAAGAGCGAGGGAGAGAGAAGCTGCAGGCTGCGCGAGTAGCGCACGAGAGAGAGCAAAGGGGCGGCCAGGACCTCTCTGTCTCTCTCTTGCACCGTGGAAAATTTCGCTCGCTCATCCAGCTGCTGCTAACCCGGCATCCTCATTGCGCTCGTTTCTCCTCTCTCTCTCTCTCTCTTCGCTCGTTCGCTGCGCGAGATCCGCACGGCTAATTAAAAGCCGGCTCTCGCGCGCGATACGTCGGACGTGCCAGCGCGCGCGAGTGCGAGACGCGAATGACAAAAGGAAATCGTCGAGCGAGAGAGAGAGGAAAGCGCGCGAGCGAGAGCGTATGCAGCAGAGAATGAGAAGAAGACGAAAAGGAGCGCGCTTTCGCGAAAAAGCTTTAAAAAAAAAGAGAGAGAAAGAGAGCGGATGGGGGGACGAGCGAGAGAGAGAGAGAGAGAGAGCTGCTCTGTCGAATAAAGAAGGATGAAATAGGAGGAGTGCTGCAGCAGCGAGCGAGCGAGCGAGCGCGAGGCATTATGGGACGGACGAGGGGAGAAGGCGGAGAACGCCGGATCGGTCCATTGTTGCAGCGAGCTCGCGACGACGAGCGACTATAGATACTTGCGACGAGAGCTAGCGGCTCTGCACGCGCGTTTTATGTATATATATACGCGCGCTAAGAGAGAGAGAAGAGCGCGTAACGGCATTATGGATGTGCCGCTGCGCGTCGTCCCTTCTTTTTTCGTAGACGGCGGGCCCAGCGCGCGCTTTTTCCTTTTTCCCCTCGGCCGGAGGCTCTAGGCGCGCGCTGGCTTTTATTGTCGCGTGCTTTAATTGTTTAGGATTTTGGCTGTCGGCCTGCGAGTGCGCAGCGTTGGTGCGTTTTAAAGGAGCGGCGACGGCAGAGGGAGGATGTTTTTAAACGCGGAAATTCGGGGGTGAGACTACGCTGGCTGTGTGAGTCGCGGTTTGGAATCGAGACTTTTTGGATCTATCCCGTTTTTCTATGCTACATTGTACTATCGTAAAAACGTTTCCAACGCTTAATTATACACCGGCAGAAAGTCCATCTTAAAGAAAGCCTAATAAAAGAACGGAGCAAGCTAAAAGCTCTCTAGCAGTCAGAGAGAGAGAGAGAGAGCAGCAGAGCGAGCTCCTAAAATCAATCTCCGAATCCGTCCTCACTCGAAATTCATCAAGCCGCAATCAAGCGACTCTCTCTCGCTCTCTCTCTTGTGCAGGCGGGCTGCCCGTCGCTTGCTATATAGCGACCATCCGGCTTGTTGGCCTCTCGGCCGCATAGCTCGACGCCGGCTCGGCTCTAACCTCCTTCCCTATCTGGCGTCGCGCGCGCGTTTGCGTGCATTGCACACTGGCCTCTCTGCACTCTCTCCCTCTCTGTGTGTATGTGTTGGTGCGCGCGCGAGCTCGGCGAGAAACTCGCGCGCGCTGCTGCTGCTGGCGGCGATCGATGTGTGGCGGCGGCGGCGGAGCGCTCGCTCTCGCGTATTTATAGACCCGTGTGCGCTCGCGTACGCGTTACGCCTATGCAAATTGCGCGGGAGAGAGAGAGAGAGAGCCCCGCGGGCCTTAATGCACCCGACGGCTGCAACGGCTCGGACTTTATTCTTTTCCCCTGCAGCGGAGCCGCTGCGGGCTTGGCTGTAGGCTCTTATACGCTCTGGGGTGTGGGCTGGGGAGATCGGGAGAGAGAGTGAGAGTTGGGGTGAAGCGGGGAAAGTTTTTTTTTATAAGCGGTGGGAAGTGCGTTTTTCTTGGGCCGCCGGAAGTTGGCGGTTAGGTAGTCTGCTGTTATGGATGGCTTTTCCGGCTGGCAGGAAAGTATGGGTGAATTAAGAGATCAGTTGGAGTTAGTTCTATTGTCGTGATGTTATTGAGTAATTAAAAAGCGCATACATTTTGACGTTCCATTTCATAAACTCAAAGCAAGCTCCTCCGACACTCGCTCCGAAACAGGATTAGCCGACAGTTATGAATCCAGAAGATCATATCTACGCGGACCGCCAACTCGTTCCTCCCCTCGAACCCTCGCGATCGCTTGGTAGTCTCGCGTTTACCAAAAAAAAAACTCAAAAACTTCAAACAACATTCTTCGCGCGAAAGTTCGTTGACGCTTCGGCCGGCAGTTCGGCCGCAGTGTAAACGGGGCAATGCACCGCTTCTCTCTCTCTCTCTCTCTCCACCGATTTTCATCGACGTAGCCGCTCTGCAGCCTGTGTATGCACTCTCTCGCTCCCGCGTGTGTAGACGTCCCCTCCGCGGCGACGCGGGGCCGGCCTTAATTTATACACTTTCGTTTGCATTGAATTTCAAAGTGACCGCGGCGCATTAATCTCCCCGCGCGGCTGCGCGCCTTTCTTTGTCGCCGGGCGCGCGCGAAAAACTATATAAATACGCGTAGCGAGGCTCGAGAGCCGATCGGCTGGAAGGCAGACTCGCCGCCGAGGATTATTGTTATTGTAATGAAGCTGGGGGCGGAGGTGTAATTAGCGCCTGCTAGACGTAGACGCGAGCGCACAGCCAAGAGAGAGTCATGATTCCGTATGGCTGAGCATGAAGTGCGTAATCGGCGCATTGTCGATGCCCCGCGATAAAACGGCTCGATCGGTGAATGGACACAGGCGCGTTCGAGGGGCTTGAGGATTACGACTGTCTGAGGAGGAGGCGGAGACGTTAATTTGATAATTGATAAGGATTGTTGCCGCTGCTGCTGCTGCGTTCGCTCTCGTGAAAATTACAAGAGCAGGGCTTGTTGGCGGCTTGAGGTTGGTCCGATGTGACGTGCCGGGTGAATGTTGACAATGAGGCTGTTGAGGGCTGTAATTACGGGGCAGTGGCTAAGGTGCTCGCTTGATTAGACAAATATAATGATGCGTGCGATTGTTGGGGTAACTTTCAACTCGCCAGGTTTTATTCGCGGCGATTTGCTTTTCAAACGGATATCCTCGATCGCGTTTAGGAAAGAACTACTATAGGTAAACGGTGCGTATGGTGTATTTTTGTTAGGTTCTTCGACATGCGAAATTAATTATGCATTATTTTCACAATCTCATACCTATACATAGCAGACCCGTATCGCTCGCAAAGCCGCTCGAAACAAAGGGTCCATCTTCATGAAAATCCATAATCCCGGTGCGCTACTAAAAATCGAAACTCCAAAAAAAGCATCTATCTAGCCAGCCTCTCGCCCAGACGATAAAGCTAAAAGCCTAAACAAAAAAAAAAGAAGCGAACACCGGCGAAGAAGC
This sequence comes from Eupelmus urozonus, assembly GCA_900480035.1. Classification (NCBI taxonomy): domain Eukaryota; kingdom Metazoa; phylum Arthropoda; class Insecta; order Hymenoptera; family Eupelmidae; genus Eupelmus; species Eupelmus urozonus. The sequence goes on along the minus strand of UELX01000180.1, from coordinate 23,250 downwards.
ATCGCTAGCTCGCGCTAGAGACAGCCGAGAGAGCGAGCGCGAGGCCGGCGGCGGCGCGCATCGAGTGAAAGACGACGGCGAGCTGCCGCTAAAAACCGCGCGCTCGCGCAACGAAAAAAAGGAGGAAAAAGAGGAGAAGAAGAAGAAAGCAGAGCCCCGCGCGCAAAAAAAGCCAGCGCTCGCGAAGAAAACAGGAGAAAAAAACGCGGCCGAGAGCGAGCGAGAGAAAATGAGAATGCGGGGGGGAGTAAAAGCGAAGGGAAAATATATATCCGCGGGAGAGCGAGGGAGAAAGAGAGAGAGAGAGTCGGGGCGAAAACGATCGCGCTCCCTCGCGAGAGAGAAATAGCCAGCAGCGACGAGAAGAAAGCAGGTCGAAGGCTCTCTTCGTCTAACTCTGCGAGCTAGCCCTATATATATATAAATATATATATATATATACCGCGAAGGCGGAGAGAGAAGCAACTACGCTCGCGACTAGTAGGACGGAACCCGGGGGTGGAGTGAGGAGGGTGGGTTATACACTGCGCTGCCGAGCTCTACGGTCCTCGAGGGGGGGAGGGGTGGCGCGAAGGGACGACCGAGCGAGCGCGCGAAGGGACGACGACGAAGGCTGCGCTCGCGAGCCTGGCTAAATAACGGCCTCTCTCTCTCTCTCTCCGTGCCCTATTCCACGTCCCTACCCCCGGCCAGCGCTCGCGCAAACTCGCCTACGTGTATACCTATATAGAAGAGTCGGGCGCGCGCTCGGGCTATATGTATATAGGACGCAAGCTCTCGCGAGGGGTTGAGGCAGCGACGGCGTTTCTCTCTGGCTCTTCGTGTTTCACCCCCCCGGCCACCCGCGCTTCACCCCGCATCCTTTTCCCTCGTGTCCCTTGCGCGCAGCCCCCCGACTACTACGCGAGCCCAAGGAGAGACTTGGCAGCAGCCCGAGCGTGCAGAAGCGAGCTCTACCACCTCCGAAGGCTCAGCGGAGTCTCTGTGTGCAAGCGCTCTGGCTGCGGCTCAGATTTTTATATGCCGGATTTTTCAAAGAGGAAGTGTGAATTTTGCGTTGTTATGCCGGGCTGCGGGATTTTCGGGCTGGAAAGCGCCGCGCCTTGGGAGAGAAATTTTCGAGAAAATTTAGCGCGCTGCCTCGGTTCAGAGTCAGCTGAGATGGCTGCGCTGTAAAATAAACACTGGTTTTGAGTTATTTGGAGAAAGACTGGCTTTACAGAACTGTAACTTTATTGCTTGGAAAATTCTTCAAACTCGATATTCATACGGATATTTGAATCGATTCAATCAACAATTTTATTATCTTTACTTCGTTATCAGTGTCGAAAGCATAAGCTTCTTATTACGCACGTGAGAAAAAAGTTTCTCGACTTGTTTAAATCAATGTAAAACGTGGAAGTATATGAGCAATAAATACAAAGTATCTAGATTCCAAATCTTAACTACGTATACAGTGAATATAAACGTGATTCATGGCTTTCAGTTTATCAAGACAGCAGCTATCATTACCGTCATTAGTCATTGCTATCCTTTTTACGCTATATACCTAGTTTCGTTTTTCCGTTTACGACCAAGACGACATTATCTTTCAGCGCCTCCAACTTGTAACTCGGAATCTCCGCAAGCAACAAAACATCACGACTTCATTAATTTGGATTTGTTTTTAAGAGCGGAACTATTAATATCTTTTCTTCGTTTTTTCGCTGCTCGCTGTTTAAAGTAAAACAAGGACAGTTAATTTCCAGTGAGAATAACTCCTTTGAACTTGCTTGTTAATTATATTACACCGTAGTAACACAATTTAATTTGCGCGTAAAAAAGGTGAGCAGGGTGAGTGTCCGCTGTATAAAAATTATCAGTTTTTTGATGTTTTTTATCTGGAAAAGAAAAAATAGTACTGAGCAAGATGAATGATGAAAAAGCGTAATCGATATAATTGTTTTTTTTTTATATAGTTAAACAGCATTTTGTAATCCTAAGTAATTATTTATGTTTATGAATTCTCGTAAAACCTTGAGTGAAATTGAATGTGTAAATACGTCATTGCGAGCAGGAGAAATGGTAAAAATAATTGCAGACATGTTTTAAATACATTATCAATATTTATTTTTAATTTTTATTTATATTTTTAGCTGCTTGACGTTCTGTCGATGAAATTTTACTCAGACTTGATCGATTAATGTTAAAATTAGTTAATACGTAAAACGCGTCTGTTAAGTGAGCGTAAAATTATAACGTAGGGTGTGAATTTAACGTCCAGTCCATAAAGAGAAGCACTTCCGTGCCCATAAAGTCCCATGTAAACGGGTTTCCGTGTTTAAAATAGGCAAATGCTTATTTAGAAAATTTATTTGAGTCTCATCAAAATTTACATTCTATAACTCAAGAGTAAACTTTACTTAAACTATTTTTCCATATTTTGACTTGAAAATTGTTTATTAATTTTGTAGAATAATTTTAGTAATGGGTAAGAATAAGCTCATTTACAATACTTTAAAATATAAGTAGCATCTTTCAGTATTAACAATAAACACCTGTTGGATATCGATCGGTTTCAATAATCATATCTGATGGTGGATATAATTGAATATATATGTTTATGTTCGATTACAACTGTAATACTGCCTAAGATCAAAGGGTTAGCTCACGATACATAACATGTAGGGCTCTTAAGCCAACTAAATTACCTTATTAAGACCATCATGGGTAGTGGTTAATTATCTCTCTGGGCACTCAACGTTTGAATAATCATGTTTATAGCAAAATTTATTTAAGTATATAGCAACAGTTTACAGATCTAAACTAGATTTTAGCGTCTGTATAAAATCTACATTTTTTTGCAAAATATTGAAATTTGTTAACGTTGCATTTTAAAATGAATAATTAAATTAAATATCCCCATAAAGGCATTCAACTATAACCTTTTAAATTTTAATGTGTATAACCCAATTTTTACAAACTATTGCAAACAGCTTGCTATCTTTATAAACTTTGACTAAACTTCATCCCCTCAGCAGAAAAGCAAGTACACAAGCTAAAAACGCGTCAATTCCTTGTTCCTCGGTAAAGCCATTACCGCGCACAGAACTCAAAGAATGCCCTCCTCGTCAATTAAACAACCTCCCCGAGCCTCCCCGTAACCTACTTCCACTCACATATTTCGCTCGCCTGCATAAAAACGGGAATGCAAAAAGCATCAGCCGGCTCCATATTCGTTAAACGTCGAAAGCACCGTAATCAGCATTAGAACGTTATATGCGTGCGCATACATCCGTCTCTCTCTCTCCCGAGTTATTAAACGCGAGAAACGAGATCTCGCGCCCAGCGCAGCGCAAGGGTGAGAAAGACGAGGCGCGGAGGGTTGCACGCGCCCGTTGGAAAACCGCACGCGCAACTGCGCGTCGGGGTTAATGAAATTGAGGCTGCGATGCGCGCCACCCCGCCAGAGTACAGCTTTTTTGCCCTAGCTTTTTTCTCGCCTCTATACTATTTTCTTTTTTTTTTTTCTTTTTGAAAGCTCGCTCGAGCGGACCTTATTACGTGCGCGCGCCTAAATTATTTCCCGAGATTGCCTAGAATTTTTAATTTGAAATTTCGCGCGCGTTTTTTCTAATACTGTTTACTTTTTCTGTTTGTAAGAACTGCGTGTCTTTGATTTCCGGCTAATGGAGTTCAAGCATTTTGGTGGTGCTTGGAACTGTATTTTAATTGCAGATCGAGGGCTTTTGCTGATGGAGAAAACAAGTCTTAAGGTTTCTCATCATAATTTCATTGTCGGCTATGAGATAAAACAGTAATTTCATTCTATATAAGAGAACCTTTTTGACTATTTTCGACAATAATTTTGCTTTCTCATTGAGAAAGATTTGCGATGACAAAAACATAAACTTTTCAAAAAAATTCATTATAAACATATTTTGAATTATTTATTGTCAAACTTTACTATTTTTAGAAAGTATTCATATCGATGTGCGTGTGTGTGTATATCACATTTCTTTGTCTTTGAATCTACTTCACTGCTTTTAATCTACAAAAGCTAATTTTTTTATTCTCATTAAGGATAGTGACTAAAAAATAGTTTATTATGATTTTTCGAGTCGTTTTTATTTTATTTTAATTGTTCGATGTGCAGAATATTTTTTATTTTTATAAATATTATTTATAATTTAATCAGATCTGCACAATTTTTTTGAAAGCGTTTTACATCATCTGTCTTTTTCAAAAATATATTTTTAGATACCTAAAATACATTTTTTTATAGCTAAAAATGTCTATTAAGAAAAAAACATTCGTTTCTCACAGAACAGCGCTAGCATCTCCAAACAAACGTAGATCTATATCAAGATCTGTTTATTTTTAACATTTGTCTAGGTATTAGACTAAAATATTTTATTAAAAGGACAAAGGAAAGAAATATTAATTGTTCACCTAGATACTTCAGTTAATTAAACTAAATGAACCTAATTAAAAAGAAAAAAATGATAAATTGAGGTAAAATAACAATGTGTGAGGCCCATTTACACTTCTAGCAATCTGTTACCACACTGTCAAGCTTCGGCCTTTTATAAAAATTCATATTCAAACTTTTTTCTTTTTAGGCATACAACCTTTGACACGACAGTGTTATTTTTCAGCGATGTTCCGAAAATTCTATTTTTTAATTAATTTACAATTAACTTATGCTTCAAAGCATTTACTTCCACGTTTACGATCTCGGTATCCACCACATTAATTAGTTTATACAAGCACTATGAGATACCCACTATCTATGATACTATTCATTAAGATTTTTCAAAAAAATTGTGGTAATTAAATGCACTAATATAAGGGGGATATAATAATATAAGGGGAGTTCGTATGTTTTCGACTACGGATCCGCCTCAAATTTGTGGATACCTTTTTAGATGCTAAAATACGACAACATTTGCAGTAGTATGTGCCAAATGCTTCAAAAAGAAATCAAATTACGGATACTGAAATTCAATTTTTTACTGACCGACTTTATATTGTAAATAACTGTTAGGAAAATACATATAACAGAATATATATAATAAATTATGTAAAACCAGAACATAGTTGTTCTTCCTTTTATAACTATCTACGCACTATAGCACAGCAGACTAATGGATATTCTAATATAACATTTATTTATATATTCCTGAAATATTAAAAATAAAATAATGTAATGTGAAAGAAGCTTATTTATATTTTTTTTGCGGAACAAATTTTTCTAAAGAAATTCATGGAATTACATGAGTAGATGTTGTTAACTAAAAAAAAGCGAACCTTTACTCTTTTTTATCCAAGGTAATTTTTTATTTTTTATTTGATTATCATTTCTAAGGTATCATTTTATTACTTGAGTCATGTCACATAGACTTGTCCATAGAAAAATTAAAACATAATTAAAATTCACAAAGATACAGTCAATGTTTATAAATGTGCGTAGCTATATAATCTACAAACCCATACATTAATATTGATGACATTTTATGTCTTTCACGGTACAAATTATCAATTTTTTTCATATTTTTAGTTTTACGACAATAATTTTTAATGATTTATAGCTTTACAAAAGTTATACAAAAATATCATTTTATTACGAAGTAAGATTTAACTTTTATATGAAATAACTTATTTGAATACTAAATAATTTATATTCAATGAACTTTACCGATATAAATGTTTGTTTGTGTAATGAACATTGATCTTTAGAATCATCATTTTTCAGAAAATTTATTAATAAATGTTAGATTAAATGATTATGTAATTAATTACAATTGAAATAACCAATTAAATAACTAAACATTTTAAATTACATGAACAGGTTTCTGTTATGTATATTTTTAAGATTGCATATATAGAGTACCGTTGATGTGAATGAATATTATATAAAATTAAAAGAAAGAAATAGTTTTCACATGGTCTTTATAGAGTAATGTAAACTTAAAAGTTTTAATTCAATAAGGAAATATACTTATCAAGCAAAATTAATTATAATTTTTGCATTAAAAGTATTTATTTTTATACTGTTTTTATTAAGTTAAAAGAGACTAATTGTATGGTGTGGCTATAGATTTATAATTTATATGAATTTATCATATAAGTAATACCAATTTATTTTTATTAATATCAAATATTTATTTTTATACCGCTTATATTAAGTTTGAAGAAGCCAATAAATTAGTACTTGCAGCTTCCTTATATGGTAGGTACAAGTTACCTTATACCTAAAACATGATTTTTTTTTTGCGTGAATTTGAATCAATAATTTGAGCGAATTCCAAAAAAAAAAATAAAAAATCTAATGGATTCACCCAAGTAAGTAATTAACACTCTCCTAACCCACACTGAAAGGATAGCTTATGGTAACTTATTAATATTATTAAAGTATGTATCCACTATGACACATCATCATAGTAATTTCCCTTCAAACCTAATAAATTTTCCTAGCCCATTTTTCTCAGCGCACCCATAATTTAATTTTCCAGCTGTTGCATCCAACGAAGAAAGAACAGCACCTTACTTCCTTGTTAATAACGAAAAAATTAATTATCCGCTCTTTTGCGCAAAACAAAGCCCATCTTACTCGCGAAAACAAGTGCGTAAGTAAATCTAGCTTCTGCGGAAGGACGGCAGCAAAAAGTCTTCCTCTACCTTGGCTCCAATAGCTCTGGCTTTCTTGCTCCGCGGGAGGCTTATCATCGAAGAGCCAGTATCCGTTGAAATTAAATATCGCGCTCGGAAGCAGCTATATCTCTCTCGACTCGGCCGCCGGCGACGAGTTACGAGGAGCGTTTACAGGGAGCCGACGGCGCGACGTTACGACTCACTTGAAGCGACTCCTGACGCTCTCTTTACCCGATGCGAATGCTCTCCTGTTCGCTGGATTTCTATTTTAGCTGCTCCGATGGCTGAGCTGGCTTGCGATGAGGCGGCGCGAGGCTGGGGGGTCTGGCAATTTTTTGCGAGCGAGGCTGCTTGATTTTTTGCGCGAGTGTGAAATTTGCCATCGCTTAATTGCCCTGTGTGAAGTTTGAGCAATGGGACGAGTTGGAAAGATGGAGACGGGTGGGTTTTCAAATCGTTGGCAAAAAGTTGGAAGCCTTTAGGATTTTGAAAATAGTGAAAAAGTTGGAGGGAAGAATTTCGATGGTCAAAATCAAAGAATCAGCGCTCTTTGAAGTTTTATCGAGGGAAATAGCGAGGTGGAAGTTCGGGATATTGGGATTTTTGAAATTTTCAAAATATTTTTGAGTCTCCTATTTTTTCGAAATTCCATACTTTTGGCTTTTCCAAACAACAAACAAGCCAATCTTTGGCAATCGAATCTTAAACGATGCACTCGGAGCATTCCATCCATTATTACAGAAGCACGTGCTTCCGCGTAAGCGTAATCGAATTAAAGCGAAATCAAAAGAATCCACACAGAGTGAGAGACGAGTAGTAAAGCTGTAGTACAGCGTTGTACGGTTAGCGCACTCGTAAACCTAAATATAGCCGGGCGCTCGAGAGAGCAAAAGTAAACAGAGTGAATATCAGCTAGTGCTTTCTCTCTCTCGGTGTCGTCGTGTCTAGTATATAGATATAGCCGAGAGAAGAGATACACGTAAACGTATCCACACGTACGCTCATAGAACGAAAGCGAAAGAGAGAAATACATAGCCGGTAGAAAGCGAAAGGACATAGAAATACAGATAGATTAACAGATAAAGCGAGAGCGATAGCAGTGCAGGAGAGAAGCTAGAGCAGAAAGCGAACGGGCGAAAGAGAGACAGATAAGTAGATAAGAGAGGGAGGGAGAGGGAGAGAGAGAGCCGTGCAGTTGTATAGTTCAGCGAAGCTCCGTCTCTGTCTCTCTCGGATTACGGAAGCAAAGTTTTCAAGTTCCGCGACACTGACCTACTTTACGTCGGATACTTCCAGCCAGTAGTTACGTTCACCGGAACGTATGAATGCCTCTCTCTCTCTCTCTCGCTCTCTCTCTCTCTCTCTCTCTCTCTCTAGCATAAAGCGCTCTCGCTTTCATCCTCTCTCAGCCCCTCCCTACCACACGAGTTTCCCCGTTTTGCAATTGCGATGCGTGCGCCGCACTCGCTCCCCTCGACCTCCCCCCCCCCCCCCCCCGCTCCCCCCTCGCTCTATACATAGCCCTCCTCCTCCTCCCCCTCTTCTATGTATCGCGCTTGTACGCTCTCTCGCCGCGTATACATGTACATATACGTATAGACTCATACACGTAGAGAGTCGCTCGATGTATACGTATATACACGTGCGGCGCGGCGTGGGTGAAGTCGGGGACGACGACTGCTCCGGCTTTATTAATTAAGGAAGGATGTTGTCTAATGCGCGAGCGCGTGTCGTCCTCAAGAGTGTCGACGGACTCGTGCGAATGGCTCTCTCGCGCCACGAGCAATTCGTTTTCCTGCGTAATAAGAGACGAGAGAGAGAGGCGAAAGGCCCGTTGGTGTCGATGAACTTTTCACCATTGCGAAATGTAATTAAACGCCGGGAGCCTCGTGCACAGGTTGCCATAGTTGTTTTTTTCATTTTCGATATCGGAAGAATGCGGGTGTGGATGTTTTTGAGTTTTTTTGAAAATACTGCTTTTTTTCGGGATCAAGACTGGGTCATTGGTTTGCGAGTGTAAATGAAAAATCATTGGCACGGTATCAAAAGTTAACTGGCGTCCAGGAAAACACGGATGATGAAATGATTTCGAAGGTCGACAATGACCTAGTGTTTTGCTATTCTAGGTCTATGTCAAGTGCGATTATCTAACAGAAATTGCCGAGTTTTATCTCGTACCAGTTTAAACGACTTTTATCCAGCTCTTGCATAATAACACCGGCTCGCGCCGTATCTCCGTTGGAGCGGTTAATGTTTCCGGAAATTATGCAGGAACATTTAAAACTAAACTTTTACTATACATGCTACGCTATTAGGAATATAGGATAATTGAAGATTCAAAGTATTTTCATCAAGACTCAAATTAAATCCGTACTGATTCCTTTCTCAAAGCACTGATTCATCACGACCAAGCAGCACTTACATAACTAACAGAGAAAAAAGGGAAATCCAATCGCGAGAAATGAAAAAAACTCTCCCTCTCTCTCATCCCCTCACCATCGGCAAAAAATTGCGCGAGCCCAAGGAAAGAAATAAGAAGCATCCCCAGAAAATATAGGACAAACAAAGATATCAATTTGCAAAACAATTCCCGATTAATTCGATCGAGCCCCGCCGGCTCTCCAAACCCTAGAGCCTATTCCAGGGCCGCCTCTCCCTTCTCTAATCAGGCTGATCGCTGCCTAAGCCTCGCGTATAGGCGAGCCGCTCGCTCCGGCCTCTAAATTAATCAAAATTCAAACGCGCTCGCTCGCTCGCTCGGCGTATCCTTTCAGAGCGCCTGCCGAATAAATTAGGGGAGCGGAGGCCGCACGAGGAAAAGACGGAGCGCTGGAATGTATATAGGCGATATTCGCGAGGCACTCCGCCGCCGCCGCCTCGTGACTAAGTCTTTTAATTCTTCGGCCGCTCCGGAAATTGCGTGAGGGCCGAGAGAGAGCCAGATATTGAGACGGAGCTCAAAGTTCGCTGCGCGCGTGTCTGTATATTCGCTTGGCTTGGCTGGCTTGCTGTATAGTCCTTTTGAATATTGTTGGGTGGGATCGAGAAGCGCTTGGGTTGGAGCATTAATTTCATTCTGGATTTTAAGTAAATATCGGCTTGATTGTGATGTCGGTTGCCGCGATGTAAATTTTTAAAATCGATGGACTTTCTTTATCGGTATCTGTTGTTCTTTATTTAACGAGTGGGTTTTCGTTTCTTTTTTTCGGCTGCGTTTTCGAATAGCAGGTATTTTTAAATGGTTTAATTAAATTTTTGCCCCGGTCGGAGGTAAAAAAGGCACGGGCAGCGCTGTGATAAATGTAATAGATATTACGGCCTCCATCGATCCTCGGCTCTGAAATTCCGCAAGCGCGAGGCAAAAAACAATAAAACCGCAGCGGCGCTCGGTGGCTGCGCTATATTCATCCGCGAAATATCATTAAATTCTGGGGAAAATCGCGAAAGAGAACGATTATAATCGAATTATTCGTAGCATTTTTAGCATTTTTTCCGTCAAAAATATTTGGCCGAATACCCGAATCAGTTATATTTGCGATATATTATTAACATTTGGAAACTTATGGTATTTGTATATTTTCGAATAAAGAACAGCTGGAACGAGTAAATAGAAATAGAATTATTAAAGGGATAACACACGTTACAGAATAAATTGATAATTGACATGATTTTAATCACTAAGAGGATATATTACATTGTATTGGAAATGCATTTTAGTTGTACAGTAGATAAATGAATATTATACAAAAACATAATTTGAGGAATTTTCAGTTTAGATTATTTACATTTATTAAACAGGAAATAAAATAAGCTTACATTATTAGTTAAAAAAGCTGTGAATCCAGAAAAGTACCCTTATTTTTCCAAAAAATATTAAAGGTACAGTAATTAGGACTGGAAAAATTAGGTCAAGCACCGTAACGTGAAGTGCTGTAATTTTTTCCACGTACTTGAAAGGGCGCATTAACAATTTTTTCCTTACATTAATTAAACCCCTACAGAGCATTGAAGTCTTTACCTTAAAAGCAAAAAAATATCGAACAAAAAATATTGGTTTTAAAAGCTATAGTAATTAGATCAGAAAGAGCTCCATCAATTAACCAGCAGTCATCCCACACACCCAATTAACCAAATCTCACCCACCCCCTTGAAATCACCAAATTCCCAAAAAAATCCCCGACCCGAATTCCTCCCATCCTCCCCCCTTATCCCCCATCCCCCAAAAACTCTCTGCTTCTCAATTTCATCCAGCGTTCCCAGCCTCCCCCAGGCCCAGGCCGAGTCCATAAATTAGAGAAGGGTCTCGTCGCGTCGCGAGCTATACACACCGTAGCGCGGAAAATTCGCGCCGGCGCCCCGGGCAAAGCAGCAGCAGCAGCAGCAGCAGCATCGTATCGTCTTCCCCGAGAGAAACGAGAGCGCTATTTCTCGTCGGTGCGCGCGCCTAAGCCTTATTGACTCGACGGCGGCGGGTCAGCGCGCGCGACGTCGCTCTTCGATCGCCAGCCGGCGACGTCGGCGGCGGCGGCGGCGGCGGCGATCGACGAAACCCATAAACGCCGTTGCCAAATCGTCGCTACGCGGCCTCCGGCTCGTTTGGCATCGCGCTCGCTCCTCTCATTTTTTCTTTTTGCTAGCCTTCTCTTTGTCTCTCTCGCTCGCGCGCCTCGACGCTGCCTTATTGTCCGCGGCTATATATCCCTCGTTCGGCGCGTCTCGCACCTTTTTCGACGTCGCGATTGGAAAGCCTTCGTCGCGCGCTAGTAGCCCCACCCTCTTTTTTTTCTCCCGCTGGCTCGCTCTATAGTCTCTCTGCGCTTCTTCTCTCGTTCTCCGTCCGTATTTCGGTCCTTCGTGTATATATACCCGCGCGCGCGCGCAGCTGAGCCTTCGCCTTTTTCATTTCTCCCGTTCTCCGATTGGCCTTTTCTTTTTCTGCCCGCGCGCGCGAGCCGATATATATATATATATATTTTCGTCTTCCTTTTCGCCTCGCTGTCGATACAAAAAGAGCGCGATTAAACAGCTTACTTTGCCGGCGCGCGTATTTTATTTCGCCGAGTAGTTTATATTAAGAGAGCTTCATCGACGCGAGCATACACACACACAGAGAGAGAGAGACGCAAACGCGCGGCCTTTGAATCAGATAGCCCCTATACGAATTTCCGCGAAATACACTCTCCTATAAGCGAGCGAGCGCGCGCTTGCATGTATAAAAAGCCCCGCTCGCTCGCGCTGAGATCTCACTTGCAAAATGCGCGCGCCCGCTCGCTCGCTCGCCGCTCGCACCGGAAAGCCGGCGGGGCGCATTTAATTAGTAAGCCGTATATACCGCTCGCCGCTGCTTCCCCTCCTCTCCCGCTCGCTGCCTACGTCCTCTCTCTCTGTGTGAGTACCTATATATATCTATATATACGTCTGTCTCGCTCGGCGCAGGGAAAATTACCGCGCTCGCCTCGCGCGCTCACTTACGTGCGCGCGTCTGTGTATATATGTATGTGTGCACGCGCGCGCGCGCGCGAATATAATCGGATGCGCTGATCGATCGGACATCCGCGCGGGCTCGCAGGGCAGAGCGAGAGAGTTTTATGAGCGCGCGAGTGCGTTTCGGAAATTATTATTATTATTATTATTATTATTATTATGGACGTTGCGACACGTTGCGGGCTGGGAGATATGATATTCCGGATATTGGCGAAAATCCTTTTGGTGTGGTGCTTGTGTCTGAGAAAAAGTTGGAATAAATCGCGGATGATACAGAGGAGGCTTTTTAGGCTGGTTTGTCCATTGTTGCAGCCGCGTACAAAGGGATTGTTTTAATCGGTGCCGGGTCGGCTTTGTAGGACTACTAATTTTAGCAATCTGGAAATTATGCTAATTGCCTTATTTAAATTGCAGAGCGAGAGAGCCGGGGTTCACCCGCTCTTTAACTTTTGAGCGTCGATTACAATCGATTAATTTGGCTAAAAGAGTTTTTAGACGGGCGCATTATAATTTATCCGCGGCCCGATTACTAATTTAATGCGGCCAACTCGATGTGCCCGCACGCTGCAGGTTTGATATTCCTCGGCGCGGATGTATGTGCATTCCGGCAGCGTCTGCGGCAATCCAGAAACTATATCGCAGAGATTACAAAGTTAATCTCGAGCTGGACATTAGGCCGGAGCACCTAAAAAACGCAACTGAAATTACTGTAATTAAGATTGCGTCAAACTTTGTAGTTTCTGTAAAGACCCTTTCGCAACATTCTCGCACCTTCGTCACTCTGAACAAAAGAAAAGCAAAAAAATCCAAACCGTCCCCGAATAAGCCATCTTCCTTACCCATCCTCCTTGCTCCCATATCCCCGGGAGTCAAAAATTTTTCCCAGCTGCAGGCCCGCGGCGTCCTCATTTTCCCACATGATCTATACGCTCGGCCGTGCGTCCAGCTCGCTCGCTTAGCCTGCGGCCAAGGCACACTCTCGCACGATTCGATAACCGTGCGCGCGTGTGCGGCGCAAAAAAAAAAGGAGTCGACGACGACGGAGAGCGGAGAGAGGCGAGCGCGGAGAGGAGAGAGAGAAAAGGAGAACGTATATACACGTATACATATATACACTCGCAGAGACGCGAGAGCGCGAGAGAGAGTAACAGGCCCCCGTGAGAGAAGCGCGCGGTGGCCAGTGCAGCAGCAGCAGCAGCAGCGAGTATGTGTATATGGGTAGGGCCCTCGCTCTTAAACGGGCGGCAGCCCATCAGCCATCCTGTCATAGACAGGATGTGAGGGTCCGCGAGCTCGCCTCGCGTTTCGCCGCCGCCGCCGCCGAGCGTCTGTCTCTCTCACTCTCCTCTCTCTTTATACGCGAGAGCGCGTCCGTTGCGCGCAGCGGCTTTTTGTGTCTCCGAGAGGGGAGATACGAGAGCGATTCTTATGCTGATGCGCGCGGAGCTTTATTAGGGAATAATTGGGGAACGACGTGTGGGAAAGTGAAGTTCGATCGCGATTTCTCGCGCGGCCGAGCTCTCCGGAGCACGTCTCAATTAATCAGCTCGGCTGGCGTAACAGCCCGACGATGATAATCCTCTTTTTTTTTCCTTCCCTCGCTGGTAATTTTCGTGTCAAGGCCCCGCGAAGTGTATATAGCGCAGCGGCGATTGTTACCGAAAAGCCGATCCGCGCCTCGGAGTCCTCCTTACCTGCAGCTCATTGAAATCAGTCCGTTTATACGGGCAGTTAAGCGCGACAGCTGACCGCCTCGCCGCGTGATTGATTACACGCTGCATTAAATCGTACTTTCCTCGCTGTGTGTATACGCTCTCGCTTCGCGCGAGAAAAGTCACTTATACACCGAGACGCCGAGGCGGCAGACAAATTACCGAAGAAAGCGAGGAGTCAATGTTAAATCAGACGTCGGCTACAGCGTCAACGAGCCGTTCCTCTATTAATTTGTCCGGGGAGTATGGAGCGCATGCACTCGGCTGGTTTCGTCAAAGGCTCGGGTTATATTATAAGCCGGCGTTCGTCGGTATAGCTCTCATCCGGCACACTTAAACAAAGGCTGCTTTTTCGGCGCTCTCTCGCAACATAATTAGGTCGTCGTCGTCGTCGCTGGCGGCTGGCTCGCGCACGCGAGGCCGCTGCGGTTTTTCATTAGCATAACGTATATGTGTATAGACACACGGACTTTGCGAGTGGTAATTAACTCCGCGAGCTCGCGGAGCCAATGATTTATGCGATTGGCGCCGCGAAAGAGTATATATCTCGCGGAGCTCGATCGATATCGAGCGCGGATGGGCTGCTTTAAGGGGGTAAGACACTATTGCCGGTAACGGTGAATTTAGAGAGGCGGATGGTTTTGCGCCGGGAGGAGGCTGGGATGTATAGTGGAGTTGGATTCGCTTCCTGGCGCGCTGATTGGCTAGGCGAGCTGACGAAACGACGAAGATCGGGATTGAGAGGAATGTGGTGATGAGCTGGATTAAAGTGATACTGCGCGCAGAGTGCGATTAGAATAGAGCCGCGATGTCGCTGAAAGATGTGTAAGCGTGGATTGGCTTGGAACGCCGATGAGTTTGCGTTTCTTTGTTTCGAATTAGGTAATCGAGTAGGAACGGAAGTAGCAACGATCGGCGCCTGCTGTAAAGTTGTGATAATTTAATGAGTGTTAAATGATCAATGTATTTTATTATGATTCGATCCCTACTCTAATTCCAAATCTCATATACCATCGTGTCCACTTAACCAACACCTATACAATTTTCCCAAAGTTCGTCTCTTCAACGCACACCTCGGGAAAAAAAAACGCAAAGAATTCAACCGCAGCCGCGTACAGTGACCCCTATAAAAGCCCCCCTCTGCTCTCTCTCTCTCACTTTTTCGCGCAGTCAACCTCGCTCACTTTCGAAATTTCGACACGACGAGCTCGCGCGCGGCGCACAAAAGGATATCTCGCGCTTGAGATCGCGAAAGCGATACGCGCGGACCGGCGGCCACGTTCAGAGGTATACAGTGAGAGGCGATCAATTAACGCGCGGATAATTATCATAACGACAATGCAGCGTCCGCGAGAGAGTCGGGTATGCAAATCGGTGTAAATACCTGATTGAGCGAGGGGAGGTTGAGCGTAAGGTTGCTAGAGTGGCTGGACTGTAGAGGTAGGTGGGTGGAGAGTTTTGATGAATTGTAGAGGCTGTTGAAATAAAAACGATTTAAGAATATTCGGAGTGTTATAGGTTTTGGTTTTACTAAGCTAATTATCAAGTGTGAAATTTGTATTTAAAGAAAAAAAAACAACGTTTTTTCTTGACCACTTTTTTCAGGCACTACAAATGACGCCTTTATTGAGAAAAATGATCGCGAGCGTGTCCCGTTCGTAAATGGATGTACGTAACGAGCCCGAACACCGATAATTAAGTTTCGCGATACATCACTTTGAAATTTTATTAGCCGCCAAGTTGAACGATACTATCCAAATAAAGCCACTTGCCCACCATATTTTTCTCCACCGTTTCATAAAGCGCATACCCGTGCGACGAAAGATATTTTTGAGGAATGCAATACAAGCTCTAGCTTGGCCGAGGCCGCTTCGAGAAAGCTATTAAAAATTAAATAACAAAGAGAGCCGCGCTCAAAGAGCTTCCTTCCAAATATGCAGTCGCATATGAAAATACAAGCGAAATTAGAGCGAAAACCTCTCCGAGCTCCCTCGTAAATCATCTCGCTTCCATACGGCAAATTAACTCGTCCCGGGAGTTTCTGAAAGCGCGAAAATCATGTAAAGCCATTACTGCTACTCGGCCCGGCTCTCGCTATCGGGCTTAAAAACCAGTGATTTCCCGCTTTGATCGCGCGCGCGCACGGCGAGTACATCCCAGTCAATTAACGTCGGATAATCAGCCGACTAATTATCCAGCGAGTCCGGGCTGCGCTCGCGATTACATCGAAAATTGAAACGCAAATTTCTCTCCGGGCCCCGCGGGCGGTACAGGCTAAGCTCTCTCGCGAGAGCTCTGAAAAACGAGGACTGCTGTTTTGGAAGGTCTCGTTCGCAGAACTCAAGCGGCCACTCCTCGGAATCGAAGATTTCGTCTTAATACTACGGTTGCGCAACGCGGCTCCTTAGGCTATCGGTATAACCATCTAAAAAATCGTCTCCTCGCGATGGGTAAGTCGCGGTTTATACAGCTAGGCTAGCTGGTATAGGCATCCCGAGTGTAATCAGCATGTCGCGCAGAAAATGAGGCTGCATAGCAGCAGCGTCGGCGGCAGCTCTTCGATAAAGACGAAACTCGGCGGGCGAGCGAGCGAGAGGGAGAGGGAGGGAGTGCAGGTACACCCGATATCCCCCGATAAACCCTATACTCTGTGCGTCTCTGTCTCTCTCTGGCGGGCGGGCGCTCATCCCTTTGTGGCTCTCTCGGCGTGCTCGTCGGGCTGCGCGGCGCGCAGCTGGTGTAAATCGCGCCTCTATCTCGCGCTATATATACACCGTCGCTCGCTTGCGCTCCTTTTTCGAGCTCTCGCGAGCGCATGCACACGTTCGTTATAACGTGTGCGTGCAGCTCTCTCTCTCGCAAGCGCGACACTTGCCCGTTCCCTTCTCTCTCTCTCTCACTTCTCTGTTATACACTGCTCTCTCTCTCTCTCTCTCTCTTGCTCCTTCCTCTCTTTGTCTCTCTGCAGCTCACGGTCTGGCGACCCGCATACCGTCGCCGGCGATCGCGGAGCGGCATAAAAGCGCCGCTCGCTCGCCCCGGCTTCTCGCGTGTGCGCGCACGTATACCACGTCTCTCTCTCTCTCTCTCTCGCTCGTTTTCTCTCTCACTCTCCGGGGGCCCCGCGGCGTCGGCGGCAGCGGCGGACCCGCGCGTATCGCGAAACGAGCGCATGCGCGAGCTACTCCCGTAATCACGCACGCAGCCGTGCGCGCTCACGTTCGAGCTCGCTCCGATCTCTCTCTCTCTCTCCCTCGCTCTCTAGAGGTGTGTATATGCGCGCAAGCGAACGAACGACCGAGCGAGGAGCTCTTTTCTTGTAATATACCTTCGGGGCTTCTCTCTCTCTCTCTCTCCTTTGCCTTCCTTCGTTTTTTCCTTCTTTTTTTCGGACTATCCTTTTTTTACGCTCGTGTTTCGTTCTCGCCGACGTTCCCCCTCGCGAGAGAGCGGAGCCTCTTTTTTTTCGAGACCGCGACGAGTCAGGCTTTTCGAGATAGCCGCGCGCTCGCGAGCCTCGTGCGTTTTTTCTTCTCCTCTTTTCGGAGAGCGGCTTTCAGCTAGGAGACGACTACGGAGCCTGGCCCGGCAGTTATGGGTCCAGGTGCGTCGATCATCGATCGGGCCCGAGCGAGCGCTGGATATATATACATACATTCGTTATCGCCGTCGCGAGGAATGCGGGACAGCTGCTTGCGCGCGGGGGCTTGCTTTTTTTTCGCCGCTCAATTTCTTAATGAGAGAGCTGTTTACCCCGATTTTATGCGAGAAGCACGAGCAGATAATATCGAGGCCATCGCCGGGCTGATGTTTGAGGCTCGTAAAAGGGACGCTTTTAATTAGCCGAGCTCGGCCGAATTATATGGGCTATAATCGTTTAAAATCGCGAGCGCGGCTATGCTAATGCTCGGGGACGGCTGAAACGTTGTCACAACAGTATCGCAATTCAATTTAATATAGTGATTAATAGCGGCCTGCCCTTCCCGCAATCCATTATCACTTTATTCTTTCCACTCGCTGCCGTGGCGCGCCGAAATTTGCATAAGCGCCGATTCATCGCGCGCTCCTTTTACGGCGGACTATGCACGGTAGAGCTCGGGAAAACGCTCGGACAACGCCGATAGCGTTTAACGTTTCTTTTCTCTCTATTCTACAAACATGTTTACACACTCGCCATGTAATTCATCGTCATTTGTCATTTTCATGAACGCCGATCGGCTACAGCTCGGAAACTTTGTATTTCATAACGCGCTAAGCCGACGTAATTCCAGCTCATTATCAATCCCGCCGACGGAATATTCAGACTCGCTCCTGAAAAACAACGTCGACGCTAACCCACGCTATACGCAGCTCTCGCGATCGGCGGCCCGCGCGCATTACAAAAGCGGACAATTCCGGCCGATTAAATTTATCGGCGGCGGCGGCGGCGGCGGCGCACACATCCCGCTCCCCGCCGCTACATACACACGTCACGCACGTAAGTCGCCGGCGCGCTGGCTACGTGCGCGCAAATGAGCAGATTACGCAGCAGCTCTCTCTGTGTGTGTGTGTATGCGTGCGGCCGAGTGTCCGCAACGAGCGCGGCAACGTTGGCTCTAAAGCCTCTCTCTCTCTCTCTCTCACTCTGCAACCGTCGCGATGTTATCCGCTCGCGCTTGCGAGCCGCTCGTCCCCCAACCAGCGCGGCGCGCGGCGTATTATAGCGACGGGCGCGCGAGATATTGCGCGCTCGCTGCGGCTCTCTCGGAGGCCGCGAGGCGAGTTTTCGAGGGGTCCCCCCCTTCGTTCCCCGCGCGCGCTGCCGTCGTGAGCGAGCGAGCGAGCGCGGTTGCCTTATGCCGCGACGAGAGACTGGGCGTGCGAGCGCGCGTGCGGGGACGAGGAAAGAGCGTTTTATAACGTTGCCAGAGAGGCGAGGAGGTGGCTTGGGGATATTGGTTAGAGATGGTTTTTTTGGAGTTGATGTTGCGAGGGGTTGTTTGAGGTGGGGGTGGTAAGAGAGAGCTGGTTCGTTTTGGAGCTTTTTAGGAGGTTTGGGTGATTAATAACGTCTCGTTGTGGATATTGAGTAAAACCGTTAAACTTGACTAGTCAGTGGTAATCACAAGTTTCGTTTAAAACAAAACTGCCTGCAATATCTACATTAACGCCAGCTTTCCGAATCATCAACAGCTCAGCCGCAAACAGCACCAGCAATAAAGCTCGAAAACGGCAAACATCAAGCCCCAAAGAAGAAAAAGAGAAGCATCCTCGGCATCCTCCATTAACCGAGATCAATCGCGCGCTCTCCAGCCTTCCAGCGGCTCATCCTGCTACAAAGTCTCAGGGCTCGTTCCTCCTTACAACACGCGCGCGGCCGGCAGATAATCATCGCTGATTGCTCGTCGGGCCAAAGTGCCGCGCGCTCGCGTAGAGCTGCCATTATAACACTGGCTCTCTCTCTCTCTCGCGGTTGCCAACCGCTGCCGGCCGAACGAGCGCCAAAACGCGCACGTACCTACACTGACTAATCGTCGCGCAAAAAAGCGCCGAAGCCTTATATCTCTCTCTCTCTCTCTTTTCCTCGTGCGCGTCAGCGCGAATATATACACGAGCGGACCCTTACGTGTATATGTATATATATACAGAGGCGGTCGTGAGCGCGCGGAATCCGCGACGTGCCGACGCCAGCGGCGGACGCGCGCGAAAGAGAGAGAGACGGAAGGGGGAAGTGGCTTCGGAGACAGATGGAGCTCGAACGCAGCCGGGAGATAGGCCCGGAGAGAGCCTGCTTTTTCGCGATAATGAGCCGCGGCTCGAGCCGGACTTTTTTAAGCGAGAGGAGAGTCTTTTTTTTTTCCTTTCCTTCTCGCTCGCTTGGCTTTCGGAGCGCGGAGTCGAGGCTGTTTATGTAATGGGAGAGATTGGCGCGATTGTTGGGACTGGCCGTAAGCGCGGCTTTTTGGAGCTGATTTTTCTTAGGGGGATCGGCTGTATTGAGAAGTCGCGTGATTACTGAGTAAGATGTTGATGTAATTAAAATGAGTCGCGTTTTTTGGAGTGTTATGATTTGCTGTTTTTTTCATTTTGCAAAATCCTTTTTTTAGTCTGTCGTTCTGAGAATAACAAGTAACAGCTTGTTTTTTTCTCTATTGAGAAAGCTATAAAGCTCGTGTATAAAACATAAATTAAAAAGCCGCAACATTGTATAGAAGTTTATTGATGTTAATAGCTGTATAAGTACCGCATGATTAGTTTCTACATTGTGTAAATCTTTTAAACTATGAAATAAATTGAGTGTTATTATGTGAAACATTGAATTAATATAACCATAAATTATTAGCACGTTCGCACGCTTAAAATAATAGCCGACATAATCATCACTTTATCCACATTGCCAGTAACCTTCTGCGGAAAAGGAGGCTTAATAAAAAACACTCCACTTTTTAATTATCAATAACGCTTCGCTTTAATTGCAGCGCATTATTTATATTGATTACTTAATCTTTTATTGCAAAAAGACTAAATAAAATGCACTAAGCTTGACATACATTATATATATCTTTCAAACAATTTTCCTCTTCAATTAGCGCCTCGATCCTCGACGCGCTAGTCAAACGTTTCTAAATAAAAAGTGTCAATTAGCTCGATTAAATCACTGAATAAAATAACTATCTCAGCATTACAATCCCAATCTCAATCGTCAGATTGACGAAGAAAAAAAGTAACGATATAATCAAAGCTCGCTCGAACCAAAACAAACAAGCTCCGCATAACAAGTATCTAATAAAACGGCCTAACAGATTGCCGATTATTAAAGCGAGAAAACAACCGTTATTACTCAATAGACGGCGCAACCATTACACCGCCGATACACAATAACCGCGCCTCCCCCTCTCTATATCCCCCTCGCTCTTTCAACGAAAAACAAGCTTGAAAAAATCCGAAAAAACACATCTCCCCCATAAACACTCCTCAGCTTAGCAGCCGGCAATTAAAGCAAATCACTCCCGCATCTCCCCCCTGTCCTTCTCGGCTCTCAACCTCCCGATAAGAGGCATTTTTCCTCTCTCTCTCTCTCTTCCTCTCTGTTCTCCGAAGTCACGCGCGGAGAACCTGCGCGCCGCGCCTGCGTCATCCAATCTCGCTCGCGGCCGGCGCTCTTATCGAATCCGCTCACCTTCTGCGCGATCAGCCGCGCGCGAATAAACCTGTATATGTGTACGTGCGTCTGTGTGGGTAACCCGCCGGACGGCGGCTATATACGCATTTACTTACACGGCGCGTCTCGCGAGTAGGGAGCGAGTATATAGGGTCCGATTATGCGCGAGCGCGCCAGCGGCGATTATCTGGCTCTCCTTCTCGCTCGCTGCGGCTCGTTCCCTTCTCTCTCTCTCTCTCTTGAGTCTCGGCGGCGATTTTTATGTTTCCGGCCGCCGCCGCCGCCGTAGTGAAGAAAAGCGAGGCGCGGCGAAAGCTCGCCGGCTGCTTCTCTCTCGCTTGTTTTCGAGAAGGAGAAGAAGGAGAGAGGAGTAGCTGCTTTTCTCGGCGCGCCGAGAGAGCCCGTTATGTAACGCGGAGAGGAGGCGGAGAAGGTGCGGATATACCTGCGGATGGGGGAGCGGAGGGACGCGATTTTCCGTGCTGGATCGCGCGTTTGTTAATGGCTTGATTATGGGATGTATCGTTAGCGGATTGTGAGTGGCTGGATGGAGAGGGAATTAAAGTGCGAATGAGTTTTTGACAGTCGTTAGTTTCTGCGGATCGCTCATTGAGAATTTTCAGATTTTCAAAAAGAGCTTGATCCTTAGTCTTTTCCCTTGACGTTGACAATCATTAAAAATTCGCAGCCCCGTTCATTTAGAGTGAAAAAAATCACTCGCTCGATTAAAACTCAATCATTGTCGAAACAAACCCGTTCCCCTCGACAAAGAGAGCCCACATAATCCCCGCAATCCGGTTCCTCAAACGAAATCGCGGCCAAAAGAAAAGGCTCCTGTCCATAAGCAGCGGCACAGGCTCAAACACAGAAAAAATGAGCGTAAACAGGTCAAGTGTAGCCAGAGAGCGCAGCCCTCTGTATATATCTCTGACCATTAAAAGCCGTAGCTGGCACACAGAGGGGGTCGATCTGAGAGCTCGGGCGCGCATCGTCCCCGTCGTCATCAGAGACAGACAGCCAGGCAGACGTCGCAATCAAAGCATCGCTTCCCTCTAATCTCGCATCTCTCGGTGTACAGGAGAGAGCGGCACAATGACGAAGTGGACGAGTGGTAACCCTCCTGCTGAATCGAATCCGGTCGGACGGTTTAAAAAAAATCGCTCTCTCTCTCTCTCTCTCTGTCGCTAATAGCTCGACTCGTGGCTTCTCTCATCCCCCCACGAAGCGTGTGTGTATATACGTGTGCTTTCCCTTATGGGTGGCTGGATATGCCCACGCGTGCATTCAGCTCCTGTTTGGCATACATATATATATACAAAGTGATAACACGATAGGAGAGAGGGAGAGAGGCTTTAACGAGGCAAAAGTCCGTTTCTGACGCTCACCGACACTCTCTTACGTGATTTCAATGATCCAAATCGCCAATTAGCATTTCCACGCGAACGTGCGCTCTCTCGCTTTATGTAGTTCATCAGTCAGCCGTATGAATAGGCGGGCGCGTGAGCCGCGGGTATTACCCTGGCCGTTATTATCCCGAGCGCGTGTGTATAGAGAGAGAGAGAGCGGAGGAGCCGAAGGCTGCTGCAGCATCGGCGAAACGAGAACCGCTCTCTCATCCCGGGGGCTCGATTCGTCATGAGAAATAGATGCAGCGAGGCTCGCTCCTCCTTTTTCTCTCTCTCTCTCGTCCGGTCGCAGCTCGGTACTATATAGCTCTGAATAGCTATAGCTATACAGCGAGCGATCCTCGTGTATACGTATACATAGTCTGCGATCGCGCGCGGAACCCGCGACGAAGAAACAACGAAGAGAAAGCAGTGAAAAAAGAAAAGAAGAGAGAGAGAGAGAGAGAGACGAGCGAGGGCAAAGAAGAAAGAGAGAGAGAGAGGGGCTATCTCCTCTTTAGAAGACCCTTAACCCTGCGGGTGACGCTCGGTCGCTGCTTGCGCGCGCGTTCGCTCGGATGGACGGACCGTCCGTCAGACAAAAGGGATTGGCGGCGGCGCGGGGGCGAGCGAACTCGGCTAGCACGTACACACACAGACTCTGTGTTAGTGTGCGAGAGTGAGAGAGAGAGAGGCTGCTGTCTCTCTATATAGGGGGACGACGACGGCGGCGGCGGCGGCGGCGACGACGCGGGGGGAAGGCGACGGAAGCTCGCGATGCGTGACTCACCGCGCGGCTGTGTGCGAGCGCGCGCTCGTGGAACCCGCGGTTCTCTCTCGCGTCTCTGCCCTTGCCCCCCCCCCCCCCCCCCCCCCCCCCCCCCCCCCCCCCCCC